>CAUYQG010147906.1:0-11726 GCA_963574415.1 Tarsius wallacei | reverse complement strand
AATAAATCAAAAAATTAGCCGGGCGTGGTAGCGCGTGCCTGTAGTTCCAGCTACTTGGAAGGCTGAAGCGGAAGGATCGCCGGAGCCCAGCAGGTCGAGGCTGCGGTGGCCGGGAGCGGCCACTGCACTCCAGTCTGGGCGATTGAGTGAGACTCCAACTCAAAAAAAAAAAAAAAATTTTTATTTGTAAAATGGCTTTGAAATGGTCAGAGATGCTATCCACATAAATTATGTTTATGAGCCTGGAAAATATAAACATTGAAGCAGTTAAAAAGTCCCCAAATGATTTGAAAACACTGGTAGGCCATGGGAAGGAGGTGGAAGCAATATAATGAAACAAAGACCAAAGATGTAGAAACACCATTCCTGCATAGGGATTCTGGGAAATTTCTCTAGGAGTCTAGTACTGCTCACTTCTCAGTTACTAAGTGGCAGTTTCCCTTGTACTATGTTATATCATGTTTTTAAATGTAGGTAAGTTGACCATGATCACTAAACCAAGAACTGAACATAGGACAAGACATTGGGCATCAGGACTGTTGCATATGGAGCCATATGCTTCGTGTAAGGAACAGTCGCATGGCAGGAAATTTGGAAATTTGGAAATTTGGGGTGATTCTTTCCATCCATCCATGGTTTTAAAGTCCACGTGCTCCTCCCAGAGTCCCTGAAACACCCCAGGAGCCTCAGTAAGATCCAGCCTGTGGCTTCCCGAAACAATCTCTTGAACAGTTTTTCAGAGAAATTTATGACACTTCAAGTTGTGGCTGATGACTGGTTTTGACCTTGTAGATGCTGAAGGGAAGTAAATGTATTTGATGAGTTATTAAGCACATGCTTTAGTTATTATGATAGTAAAAGCAGCTCAGACTTATAAAACTCTGAGGTGCTTTCTGTTTCTTTGCACTTAATTGCATTCCTACTGAGTTAAGATAATAAGTCATTAATCTCAGCATATGACATAGTGCATTTACTTAGATTTATTTCTTTCTATTCTTTTGTTTACTCTTATGTAAACTTCAGACATCACCTACTAGATTTTTTTAAGAATTGTATTTTAACCTGAATGGGGACAGGCACCTTAGCTGATACTTTAAACAGAATTTTAGGAGTCAAAAATAAGTTAAGCCACTTTTATATGTCTTTTGTCAAAGCCTGTCTCAAGGAGACCTCTGCTTCTAAGATCCACTGCTGAGACGGAGAATCTATGATCAATTGCTCAATTTCATCTGGCCAATTTCAACTGTCAAGTATTTCTAAAAATATAGACCTGTGACAATAGCACATTTGACTTTTTTAATAGCCCCCTTAGTATTTGCAGTTTATCATTATTGTTAATTATTAAGCATCTTGATGGCAGAATGGGTTTCAAGAATAATGACTGTAGTCACACAGCGACAAACGGCACACTTGGGGTTCAGTCCTCAGTTAAAAGGCATTTGGTAAACTGTAAGTCATTCTACAAATATTATTTAGAAGGATTATTTTTATAACACCAAATTATGTTTTTCTGCAAGATAGTGAAACACATAGGGATAACAACCTATACATCGTTTACTTAAAAAGTGTTCATGAGCACATATTCCTCAACATATAGCAGGATGCCTGAGAGAAGACTTATAAGAATTATAATGATACCTGCTATTCACAGAGTCCCTGCTGTTGGCTAGACACTTGAAAATGGATCACTCTTAGTCTTCAGAACAATCTTGCAATGAGATTTGATTATCTTCTTACACAGCTGAGAGAACTGAGACTCATGGCTAATAGCTAGATTAGTAAGCCAGTAAATGGTAGAGCCAGAATTCAAACCCAGATCTTTTAGATTCCTTGACCTGTGTGCTTTTACCCTGAGGGAAGTCAGGAGGTGATAAGCAGAAAAGAAAAGTTCTCAGAAAAGTAATAATAGCTCCTATGTATGAACATGCCAGGTACTGAGTTAGGTACTCCCGGGGACCTAAATTCATTATCTTAATAAACAGATCAAAAGATTTCACTCATCTCAGGTTTTTCAAATTAATTGGAGGTTAATATTCCTGTTTGCCTTATGAGGAGTTTAGGGCTCAAGGTATTGAAGGATGGATGCAAGATGAGATACCTAGTAAGGAGCAGGACCGAGCTGCAGGTATGGGTCTTGTCCGGTTCTAAAATCCATGTTCTTTCTATTACAGAACAATATATTCTAAACCATAGGTCTGGTTGATAAAATAAAGACTTGGGACTACTACATACTTGTCTTTTTTATTTTAAATTATTCTTGGAATGATTTCAGTTTATTTAAACAATGGTTGAGCTTTATGGTAGGAAGGAACTTTCAGATCGTATTAGTTCAATGAATACATACAGGTGTGCTGCCCAGGTTTGTCATGAAGTCAGATTCTCACGTGATGAATCCCTTGTTCTCATCTAGTATTTCACAGTCTGCAATTTCATTAAGAATGTAAAAATGAAAGCAAATTCATTAAATTCAGAAAAACTGCCTCCCCTATGCAAATTGCCAATTTAAAACACCACAAGTTATAGACACAACTGAATAGTTTTCATTCCAATCATGTAAGAAATCTTTTCAATTATTTTGGGTGGAAAAATTTAAAAGATAATGTTTATTATCTGATAAACCTACAGCACTTTGCATTCATTCATTGAGCAAGTATCTACTGATGGCAGCTCTTTCCCTAACTCCACGCTAGGGGCATGAGCAGAAAATAAGAACTCAAAAGCTCCTGCTCTCAAAGAGCTTTACAGATTAATTAAAATGAGAAGATAGGGTGACCAATAAGCAACAAAAGCCAAAGTCTTGTGATATTGCAACAGTGAAATAAAGAGTGTGCCCCAGCTTCATGGTTGGGGGCCCGACTGTGGGTCGAAGTAGTCAACAAGGCTTGCGAGAAGAAAGACCCCAGGCTGGGCAGAGAGGATGGCAGCCCTATTGGGCAAGTGTGTGTGGTGGAGGTGGCCAGGCAGCAAATACAAGTACTGTTGTGCGCTGTGCAGAGGAGCTGGGGAAGGCAGGCCTGATGCAGGCGGTGAGGCCAACAGCCAAGGCTGCGGCTCTAGCCAACAATGCTGGCCTTTGCCCCCAGGTGATGCCTAGTCACTACCTTTTTGAGCAGGGGAGCCACATAATTAAAATCAGGCTTTAAAAAAGATTCATTTGGCAGGACTTGGCAGGATGGATTGGTGGAAAGAGAACAGGAGCACAGAAACTACTGCAATAATTCAGGTATAAGGTGATGAGGTTCTGGGCAGAAGTGACAGTAGGAACAGAAGGAAAGAAATAAATGTCGGAGATGGCTCAAAGGGGGACATGGCAGAAAGTGACGACTAGACAGGGGAGGGGAAAACACAGAGCACGTCGATTTTAAATCCTCTTGAGGAACTTTTATAGTTTACAAAGTGTGCTGGGGCTGTGAGACATTATATATTATATTCCTGTTCTGAGATGCCATTGGATTTAAGAAAGAGCTTGCTTTCATTCAGTGTAGCATCTACAGAAACTTCTACATTTTAGGAGATAATAAATTGTACTATAAAAAATTACTGGGGAATAATTTTATCTTTATGTCATAATAAGAATAATAGTGATAATAATTGCAATTACCAGATGGCAGCACAATGAGATGAAAATTCGGTTAAACAATGATGTTTTATTTACCTCCAAAATTTCAGCTTATTGATTTAGCTGTTGTTATATGTTCTACCAAACTGACTTTTAAAAGTTGTGAATTTATTAAGTCTAGGGTAGATTATTTTCACAAATATATGGATATAATTTTCCAGTAATTTGAGAATTTTTTTGTCTTCCTCTCAGGATTAATTTCCTTGTCCTCGAAATGTCTTTACATAATAATTATCTTACTGTCCAGCTGAAAAATGGAGCCATAGAGAAAGTGAATTAATGATTTATCCTAAGTAGTGTGAGAGCTCAGAACCTCTTTCCTATAGGTCCAGTGGACTACATAGATTAAAAATAAGATTAGAAAACAAGCAATATGCTTTTTATTTGTTCATGTTTATTAAAAATATTGAGTGCCAAACACATGCAGCCATTTCCTTAACACACACTCACACATACACACACACACACACACACACACATGTACACGCACATACTCAATGACATTACCATAATATATAGATCAGTTACTTCACAAAGCAAGTGTCATTTTAGCATTACTTAGATGCTGCTTTTAATGCATCAAGTAAAACATATTATGGCTTCTAATATTAATTCATTCCCCACTTAGCATTGTTAAAAATATTTATGATCCAGTACAGAGCAAAACATATTGTTATCCATTTTCCCCAGCTTTGATATAAAAGCATTCTTCAGCTGTTTCCTAAGGAGGAATATTGTCAAAGTTTGATGGTAATTTATGTTGTCAGTCCATTAAGTTGATTTTATGGCAGCCAACACAACTATTGTCCATTTAGGAGAAACCTGAGGACCACTCCAGGTCTCACGAAGGCCGTTTGATACCTGCCCTCTCATATGGCTGACCTTGAGGGGAACGGAGTTTGGTAATTTATGGCAACCACCATCTAGGAAGACCCATTTGCAAGATTCACTGTCATTTAGTGCTAAATGATCATTGCTGAGTCCAGAGACAATCTGAGCTTCTGACAGAACAATCCCATAAAAAATATTGCCTGCCCACCCAGGTGTCCTTTCCAATTATCTGGAGTAGAAATTAATACTTTTAAAAGCTGCTAGTTTTTGAAAGGTTATTACAATTTATTCCAGTGGTTTCTTTTGCACATTATGATGAATTAGTTTATTACGCCATTATTTTCCGTGTCAGCTTTTTAGAAGATTGAACCATAATGTTGAAACATTAGTGTGAATGGCAAACATACTATTTTACAGCTGAGTAATATATTTCTTTGAGAAAAATGTGCTCAGGTTTTAATAACAGGTAATTTTATGTTTATGCTCCCTAATGTTGTTGTCAGGTATTATTTATTTCTGTTTGGTAAGAACTGGAGAACTTTCTTTTAAAATGTTAATGGTGGTTTAGACAGATTTTAAAGTCATAGTAAGAATATATTACTGAAAAGTAAGAAATATAAATTGTAAGTGTATTTCCCTGAAAGCTAATATTTTCCATGGTTTTCTTGACACCAATTTAATATATGGATCCTTCCGAGGAGAATAATACTTCTCCCTTAATATTTTCTCTAAAAGTAGTGAGGGGAGGGGAATCTTTCATTCACTTTTCTAAGAACTTAATGATTTTCAAGATTTCCTTTAATTAAACTCCTTTATCTTAAATGATTTGTGACTTCATAAGTCATTTGAAAATATTCTAAAAAATAATATCAATTAGCACTTTGATAGAGATTTGTTTTTTAGAGCCATTGTTCTCTGTTGTATGTCTACTAAGATAATAATAAAGTTTGGTAGTTTCCTATTTAGCCAAGTATTAAAAAAAAAATCATGTGCCACCAAGTGACAAAGATTGATTAGAAGTACTCTAAAGCAGCGGTCCCCAACCTTTTTGGCATCAGGGACTGATTTCATGGAAGACAATTTTTCCACAGTCCAGGGAGAGGAGGATGATTTGGGGATGGTTCAAGCATATAACATTTATTGTGTACTTTATTTCTATTATTATTAAATTATAATAGATAATGAAATACTTATACAACACACCATTTACAAAAAAGAGGTGTGGACAGAAGTGGTAAACAAAATAATGAGCAGGCCATGCGTGGACTAAAATAAGTGTTGGATTCTGACTTAAAACCTGCCCCCAGATGCAGCTGTACAGTTGAAGTACATCAACTCACTTGCCACACCGTGATAGTGTTTTGATATGAGTCAGCAAGCCATTGATGTTCTCTGTGCAGTCAGATCTCACTGCTGATGTTAATCTGTATTTGCAGCGGCTCCCCAGCACTCACATCACCGCCTCAGCTCCACCTCAGATCATCAGCCATTAGATTCTCATAAGGAGCCGCAACCTACATCCCTCACATGCACAGTCCACAACAGGATTCGCACTCCTGTGAGAATCTAATGTGACCACTGATCTGACAGTAGGCAGAGCTCAGGCAGTAATGTGAATGATGGGGAATGGCTGTAAACACAGATGAAGCTTCACTAGCTCACCCACAGCTTACCTTCTGCTGTGCAGCCTGGTGCCTAACAGGCCAGTGACCAGTACCAGTCTGTGACCTAGGGATTGGGGACCCCTGTTCTAAAGAGTATCCAATATGCTATAGTCATTTATGTAGCAAATGTGTTTTGAATGCCGTTTATATGCCAGGCATTATACAATGGTGTGTAATTGAGACATATCTATAACAACAGTTTAGAGATTCAACCTTTTTATTTCTGTTAAGATTATTTTTATCCCTATAGTTTTTTTAAGTAATACAGCTTTACAAAATTCTGAATCTTGTGTACACTTAGCATGTAAGCAAATTCTGTAATATTTTTGAAGTTTTACATTTGCTCCCCCAAATCCAACAAGAGCTTGCCAAAGGAAATACTGTTTTTTGTTTTCTCATCAAACACATTTGTTTCTTTAGCAAATGTTTTCAATATTGAGTTATTTATTTTTATTAATATGACTGGAGCAAATGCTAGTTTTAGCAGAATTAAGGTTCAAAACATTTCATAAATGTTACCCATTGTGCCTGAAAATTTCTTGATGATGTATTAGGCTATGTGAGTTCCAAACTTTCTTTTGGGAGGGGGTAAAATGTTTATTGACATATAACATGCATACAGAAAAAGGTACACTATTGTAAGTATATAGGTTGCTGGAGTTTCACAAAGTAAGCACACCTGTGTGCTAGCACTTGGATTACAAAACAAGTCGTCAGTCACCCAACAGACGCCACGTGTCACCTTCCCGTCATCACCCAAGCCCTGGTAGCCATTCTCCTGATTTACAGCAACCTTGTATCAAGACAATCAAACTTCTTTTCCTCAGCATAATGTTTACTGAGATTCATTCACATGGCTGGATGTAGTTGTACTTTGTTCTCATTTCTACATGGTACAGTTCATTGCTTGGTATATCATATTTTATTTATTTATATTTATTATTATTATTATTTTAGAGATAAGGTCTTGCTCTGTTGCCAAGGCTGGAGTGCACTGCAGCCTGAAAACCCTCTAGGCTCAAGAGATCCTCCCACCTCACCCTCTAGAGTAGCTGGGAATTCAGGCGTGTGTCACCACACCATCTAATTTTTTAAAATTTTTTGTAGAGATGAGGGTCTCACTATGTTGTCCAGGCTGATTTTGAACTCCTGGCTTCAATCAATCCTCCTACTTCAGCCTCCCAAAGTACTGGGATTACAGGTATTAGCCACTGCTCCCAACCTATCACATTTTATTTACTCAGTCTGCTGTTGAGGTTGATTGTTGTTTGGGGTTATTGCAAAAAGAAAATTGCTTCTGTGAGCATTTATTCAGATGTATATATGAAATATTTATATATATATGAAATATGAAAGCATCTCTGTAGGGTCTCTTTCTTGGAATAAAGTGGGCTGAGTCGCAAGATAGACAAGACGTTCAGCTTCCATATATGTGGCCAACTGGTTTTCATGAGACCTAGTTGTGTTTCACAGTTTCTAGTTATTTTCTTTTGGACTTTAGGTTTAAAAATAACTGGAAAGAACTGAGTAAATAATTCTAGGTTTCCATCAGGCCCAGAATGCTGTAATTCAGTACTTGTTTATAGTGGAGAACATTGGCATACACATCAAAAAAAAGGCAGATCATGAGAATTCGCTCTTTGGCTATCCATCGTGTCTCCCCATTTGCATTTGCATCTGGATTTGACAGTCAATGAACCTGCACTTTCACATTTTATGGTAAATAATGAAATTACAGTATCCTGATGCAGACAAGCTGGAAAGCTTTCTGGTTTGCCTAATCATACGCTCCCATGTAACACAGAACATTTTTGCCAGGCCAGAGGTAATAACTAGCAAATGCGTAGTGGGCCCTCTTGCCAACATTCCTGGTGGCTTTCACTGGGGAAGAGCAAGAATTTCGTGTCTGTATCCCTGTGATATTTTATGAAGAACAAACCCTCAATGCACTTTGGTTGAACACATTTAGCCATCTTTTTGAATGTTTTTGTTCGGTTTTCTTTATTTCAATAGCTTTTGGGGTACAAATGGTTTTAGGTTACACTACTGCCTTGTGGAGTGATGAAGTCTGGGCTTTAAGGTACCAGTCCCTGCACTAGTGTACGTTGTACCCAACAAGGGATTTTTCATCCTTCCCCGCCTCCTGCCCTCCCCCTTCTGTGCCTCCAATATCCATTCTACCATTCTAGGTGCCTTTACAGACCCTTGGCTTAGCTCCCACTCACAAGTGAGAATGTGCGGTGTTTGGTTTTCCATTCCTGTGTCACTTCACTTGGGGAAAGATTTTTCATGGCTCTGAGAATTGCATAGAACCCTAGCTCTGTCAACTGACTTTGGCCAAAGGATTCCTCTCCCTCTGGCCTGTTTTCTTCATCCGTTTTGTGGAGAAACTTACAGTCCCTGTGAGAATAAACTGACATAGCACACAAGAAACACTGTGCATGTGTTAATAATAGTAAATAAAGTCGACCCATGGTAAACACTCAATAAATGTTGGGTGGTGTCATTGTGTTTTCCAGTTTTACTATCTGTCTGAAGATAGTAAAGATTCTGCTGATCATAGTTTATGAATAGACAATCATGCTATAAAGTTAGAATTTGACACCTAGATTTTATTCTTTGCTGTACTGATTTTTCCACAAATATGGTCTGGTATAGTGGCTCGCACCTATAATCCCAGCACTTTGAAAGTCCAAGGTGGATCACTTGACTGCAGGCTGGGCAACAAAGAGCAATTCCATCTCTATATGAAAAAGTCAAAAAAGGTAGCCAGATTTGGTGGCATGTAGTCCCAGCAACTCATGAGGCTGAGGCAGAAGGATCACTTGAGCCCAGGAAGTTGAAGTTGCAGCAAGTAATGATTGAGCCACTGTACTCCAGCCTGGGCGGCAGAGTAAGACTGACTCAATTTTATTTTTTTGCCACAAATATTCACTGAGTACCTACTATGTGCTGTGCACTGTGCAAGAAACAGTTCGTAAACTGTTCAGACACACTGCCCTGGGCTCACAGCTGTTGGGGCTTATAAGTCCATAAGTAGTCATAGTGCAATAGAACCAGGCATGAGTCTAGACACTATGATTTGCGCAGGAGAGGTGCTTCACTCTAGGAAGGCTTCCTGGAAGAAGTGATAGCTCAGCTGAACCGGGTAGATGCATAGGAGTTTACCAGGTAAGGGAGGGGGAGGCAGTATACAAGATCAAGAAGAAACTGAACGAGAGGACCTGAGGATGTCCAGAAAGTCCGAGGCTTAGAAGATGGGGTGTGGGGAGAAGGAAAGGAAATGGGTCAGGGGATGGAGACAACGCTAAAGAGACCATCATCAAGGCCTCGTAACCCAGACTTTTGGACATTGGGCTTTATCCTGATGGTCATTAGAAGCCCCTGAATGACTTTATGGCTGACAAAAATTGAATACATTTACAGTATACGACGTGATGTTTTGATATAAGTACACATTGTGCAATGGTTAAATCAAGTTAATTAATATACTTAGCAAAGCATACACTTACTATTTTTTGTTGAGTACATTTGAGATCTCCTCTCTAAGCATCTTTTTAACATGTGTTAGTATCAACGCTAGACACCATGCTGGGCAAGTGTGCTCACAACTCATGTCTGCCATCTTACTGAAACTGTGCATCCTTGACCAATGTCTTCCCATCATCCCCCACCTCCGTTCCAGCCCCTGGCAAACACCGTTCTACTATCAGAGAAGCCATTAAAATGCTCTTACATGTGAGTGTCTTGATCACATGTGTATATTAGAAAGAACCTTATTGGAGCGAAGTAAAGAATGGCATGGACAGAGCAAGGCAGGAGGCTGCAAGACCAGTCCAGGGGCAGTAGATGGAGCAAGAGGGAACATGGTCTGAGTCCAGTCTCAGCAGGAGCAGCAGGAAGACGGGAATTGATAGAAAGGAGAAAACATCACACATAAGCATCTCGGACGGCACCTGTCATTCTTGCTTGGGCAATTAGATGAACAGTCATGGTGCTCATGGAAGGGAAGGTCGTGGAAGGAAGAGACCAGAGATGGAGGATGACGCAATCCACTGGGGCATCGTAAGACCAAAGTGTCTGTTGTTACCTAAAGGCAGAGCACCCATGAGTGTTGGAGAAGTAGTTTTGAGTTCTGGCAAGAAATCTTTGATGCAGATGTAAATAACATGGCAAATTATTGCAGCCTTGGACCTGGGGCAAGTTGCTTAAGCAGAGCTTTGAGTTAGAAGACAGAGACCTAAAACATAACCCTGAAGATAAACGATTTTCAAGATATATGTGGAAGAAGAGGAACCTCAGAAAACATTGAGAAGGATCAGCCACAGAGGTGGTGTGAAAACGTGAAGAGTGGGGTTGTCATGAGGACCACTGGCATGACGTGGTCTAGAAGAAAGGGAGTGATAGTCAGTAGTGCCAGACACTGCCCAGATGTGGAATACGCTTGTTCCTGAGGACTGTAACCACCAAATTTGTCAAAAAGGAGATTTATGGAAATTTTACCACAAAGAGATTAACTCTGCAGGTACCAGGGTTCGAAGAACAGATGGAAACACAACCAAGAGCTGACGGAATTCCAGGCAAATGTGACTACTCAGTAGCACGCTACATAACTGTTTTCAAGATGGTTACACAATTCGTTATTTGTTGAATATATATTTTTAAATTTAGCACAACCACAAAATACATGCCACTTTTGATCATCATGAGTTTTCCATCACCATTTGACATTTGCCTTTGAATCATAAAAATATTCTTTAGAAAAAGATTAATAGTGTGCCCTAATCCAATGAGGAACTTGCCTTTTGGTGAACCTCAGCTGAGAATTTTGAGGAAACAGGAATGAGGTGGGGCAGGGGTGAGGGGCGGGAGATTCTCTTTGGAGAAATTCCTTTGGAGATTTTCTATTGATGTTGGAAAGAATAGGGTGGACTGGGAGGCATAACACAGAGGAATTCCAAAGCTAAGGAAAGTTCCTGCCCTTGCATGCACATATATGCAGAGTCAAGCTCAGAGAGAGAGTAGACTCCTTGGAGAAAAAGTCAGTGATTCATTATTGTGAGTTAAGAGGGGACATGCTATAAATCACAGGCAGGGGAAACTCAACTCTGTTTTCCCTGCTAGGTTCCACTGTTGAAAATTAATTTTCCTCAGGATTTTTTTTTTCCTAGTGGCTGTTATTTACAGTATTGTCCACCTAGACCAGCTCATTCATTTCTACAGGCAGTTCCTGTTGGGGCACCAAGGTAAAAGCATAGCAAATTAGTTTAAGGATTGTAAGAACTCCATGTGACAGCACTGCTTCTATTTCCATCTATAAATGTAGAATGTGTTTATCATCACATTTCATACCAAGCCCAAGCCCATTCAGGATGTGACATTTGTGTTTTAAAGTGATTTGAAAGGATCACGTTTGGGGAATTTTCCTTTTTAAAATACGTGTGGTTGCTTAGGTGAGTGATTTTTTTTTTTTACATTCAATATTTTTTATTATGATATTGTGGGGTACAGTTAAGGGTTAGGTATACAAATATGCTTCGTTCAGGCACCCTTGTTGATAAGAGGTGTCTCCCCATCCCCAGACAGATATTTACTACCATTAATCCCGTCAC
>CAUYQG010147903.1:0-19143 GCA_963574415.1 Tarsius wallacei | reverse complement strand
AGCAGAATCTCCTATGATGGAGATTTTAGATAGAACGACAAGTTAATTCTTTGGCAGCAGATAATTTCAGTCGCATATGTGGCGGCTAGTTGGGAAGTCCCTACCAAGGCATTCCTGCATGATTTCAAGCTTCTGCGGTGATGATGATGACGACTGATTGATTAAAATTTGTTATAAAAATTAGAGACCTTCAGGCCGGGTTCGGTGGCTCAGCCTGTCAATCCAGCTCTTTGGGTGGCCAAGGCGAGTAGATTGCCTGAGCCTGTGGGTTCGAGACCAGCCCAGGCAACCTGACAAGACCTCGTCTCTACAATAAATAAAAAAAATTAGCCGGGCGTGGCAACGCGCGCCTGTAGTTCCGGCTACATGGAAAGCTGAGGCAGAAGGATCGCCAGAGCCTAGCGGGTTGTGCTTGGGTGGCTGTGAGCATGCCGTTGCACTCTAGCCTGGGCGACGAAGTGAGACTCCAACTCGAAAGAAAGAAAGAAAGAGAAGGGGGGGGGGGGGGAGGAGAGAGGAAGGAAGGAAGGAAAGAAGAAAGAAAGAAAAGAGTATTGGTATATGTAACAGTTTAAATCAATCTCAAAATCATCATGCGGGGTTAAAGATGTCAACTTTCAAAGGAGACCCGGTGTATGACTCCATTTCAGTGACGTTTCTGAAAACACAAAACTATATAGGTCAGCACTGGTCAAGGTTTAGGGGTTTGGGGATTTGGCTACTAAGGGGTCAGCACAAAGGAGTTTTTTAGGTTGATGAAATTGTTCTTATCTGGCGATTCTTCTTGATTCCTCGTTTGATTGCATAAGTCTATAAATATGCTAGCCGTCAGAAAAGTGTGCACCAATAAAAGATAGTTTCAGTGTATGTTAATTCAAAATATACACAGTATTGTAAAATGCTATCCCCTGGCATACATAATTGCTGCATTCTTACACACGATATAATATATTTATTTAACATACTTTTTGTTCTCTATTACTTTCCCATTAGAATCTAAGCTCCAATGTATAAGGAAAGAGATTTTTATTTTTCTTCTTTCTACTAATTTCGGCCCAGTACCTGAAAAGTACATTGCAAGTAACAGGTTCTCAATAAATATTAGCTGAATAAGTGAATGAAATTATTTTAGAACCTATTGAAATGATGTTAAAATACTTCTATTTTAATTCAGAGAACATATGCATAATGATAGTTTGCTGAAAACTGAAAATTTGTGTTCAAATATTTTCACCAGAAATAATCACAATAAAATGGATAATTTAATGGAGGAGAAGGAATTGCTATTGTGCCTTGAGCCTTTTATCACAGTGAACTTTGTGCTGTAGCTCAATTTGTATTTTACGTTTATTTTTTTCTTGGCGGGAAGTTAGTTATTATAAAAATTACTGATGTCTTTTCATGTTGTATTTTATAAAAAGGCATGAACTTAAAGTGTTTAATTATAACATAATATACCAACAATTATAGCAATACAGTTTTTTTTTTCCTTAGGTATGTATACTTTTATGAATGACAGTGACAATATTTGAATTATTTTCTTATATAACCAAATATACAAAGGTGAAGGCTTATTACCTTATTTAAAATATTTCATTCTTATAAACAATGTGCTGCTAATTATAATTAAGTGAGTCTAGTTGGGCAAGAGATTAGGTTTTTGGTTTAATGAAGTAATTTTCTTTGGAGATTCCATTTATTCAATATTAAAGAATAGGAAAGAAGTAACTTCTTTCTTCAAATCTAAAGCATGCTTCATGTTCATTGCTTGCTCTGAAATCAGTGGGTAAAATCAATTGGTCATTACCAGAAAGATAGTTTACTAAGCAGAACAATATTTCACTTTTTAAAAAAAGTAGGTTGGTGTTTCTCAATAAAATAATTCAATATATTTCACTAAGTGTTAAAAACTTTGAAAACTTCACTGGTAAGTTTTATTTTTTTCTATCATTAAACTCTAAATCATTAATTTGCAAACCTGTCTCTGAGTCTACCAGACAATTTTAGCTATTCAGCTATA
This sequence comes from Tarsius wallacei, assembly GCA_963574415.1. Lineage (NCBI taxonomy): Eukaryota > Metazoa > Chordata > Mammalia > Primates > Tarsiidae > Tarsius > Tarsius wallacei. The sequence continues at coordinate 17,123 of CAUYQG010147903.1, read as the reverse complement.
ATCTATTTTTTCCAACTTTTTGGAAAGCATTTATTAACACTTTTGAACTGGTTCAGCTTTCATTTAATTCCTGCGACCTAGCATCGGGCTGTCTTCCTAAAACCATGTTTTGTGATCATTTTAGGTTACTGTGTAAGGATACAATACTACTACTACTACTACTAATATTATTTAAAATAACTACTTTTGTTAACAGATAAAATTTACCTAGAATTGTCAAAGTTTTGCATAGCTTATTCCTCTGTTCATAAAATGTTGAAGTAATGTTTTTCAGTGTCTCTTTATGGACTAAATTAAAATTATTTATAAAAGGCTGATGGTTCCAGATGTATCCTAGGTATTTCTAATGCACCAGCATAGTGGTTTTACAAGTTATTCCAGGAACCACTAGGGTCCCCCAAACCAATCAGGAATCCACAAGTTCAAAATTGTTTTCCTAATAATATGAAAGCATTAAGTGCTTTTTTCATGCTTAATTTCTCATAAGTGTAGATGAAGTATAATATCACAATAGGTTGATAGCAGAAACAGATATGAGAATCTAGCTATCATTTATTAAGTGAAACATTAAAGATATTTGCAAAAATGTAAAACAATTTCATTGTCCTCACTATAATTTTTTGTTTAGGAAAATATATCTTTTTCAAAAAATATTTGCGTTAGTATGTGATGATTTATTGCCAATGTTTTAAAACATCTTAATATTTTTGACTTGTCATTTTAAAGTATCAAATATGGTAAATATTACTAGTTAAAATCCACATAAACAAAAGCTCTTTGGGAACTTCAGTATTTTTTGAGGGGGTAAAGTTTTGAAAGTAAGATACCTGAAAATCATTAATCTAGTTAATACAAGAAGAGATCATCGAGGATTAGAGTAATGTATGTATGTCAAATTCTAAGCCTACATGCTTGATATCACTAATGTAAATTTTGGCTTCTGTAATCTGGAGACAATAATAGATTTTAACTCAGAGAATGTTGTGAAATTTACATTAAATGATTCATGTGAGTCTTTAGTTAAGTGTCTGAAACCAAGTAGGGTTTCAGTAATTATTTTAAAGTAAATTTCCTGAAACTGCTAGATATCCTGGTTCATACTTGAAATAATCTATCTTGTTAGTTCAGATAGAACACTACATATCTTAAAGTAGTAGAATAACACATCTAAAAATAAAGAGACTGATATGCCCTTATCTAGATGGAAAAATATTCTACTTCTGCACTGAGAATTTAATGGTTTCTCTTCCATTGAGTTAAAATGTTACTCCAACACTGTGTATCAAGAATTGTAATCATATGGAGCTAAGATAGTAGGATTCTGCATTATAAAGTAGTAAAGAAATGTTTTTGATATGAACATCTGTATGCATTTTTATTTATTTACTTCAAACATAAAATTGCCCTATGAAAGTGTTTTATTGCTAGTTGTAATTAATTTTGGAAATGAGAAATTAACAGAAAAATATTTCCTGAAGCACTTGAATGCATTGACATGGAAATATATACTTAGGACTGCAGGTTCAAATGTAGATTTTTTTTTCAACATAATGTTAAGTCAAACTTTCTGGCAACAATTAACAGATTTTTACATGCAGTCCTAAATTATCAGCCAAGAAGATAATATTATGACAGATGTGCCTGTACCTTGTTCATATCACATCTTTAACATTTTACTTAACATATGGCAAGTAAAAGAAAATCTTACATAACATATATAGTTAAAGAAAGGAAGGTTTAGAATAAACATCTGATATTACTTATTAGAATTATAATTTGATGTATGGAATTATGTTCTTGTGTATTCTGAGTTTAGTAATGTTGCAGGTTTTGAAGAATCATTACATTCTGGCATTTGCACCTAGATAAAAGAGCATTTTTGTGGAAACACCAGAAAATTTCACTGTTGAGAAAGTCTTTAATTTTGGGTTTTTTTTTAATTTTAGAGTTGTGGGACACAAATGAAGATTTACTGCATAAGTAGATTGCATATAGGTAATGTGTGAGCTTATAACTGACCTTCTTTCTCTCAGGTAGGGGACCACATACCCAGAGTGTTGCCATGTGTCCCCACCCTCCTTCCTCTTTCCTTCCCCTACCAGTGTTCACAGTTTGGTGTTCCCATCCTTATGTTAGAGTGACCAGTGATCATGGCCTGCTTATGAGTGAGAATATCTGGCATTCAGTTCTTTGTTACCATGTTGGTTCACTTAGCATGATGGTCTCCAGCTGCATCCAGGTTGCTGTGAGGGCCATGATTTTGTTTTTTTTAATGGTTGCATAACATTCCATCATGTATATGTACCACATTTTCTTTATCCAGTTTATTTTCAATAGGCATCTGGATTGATTTCATATTTTTACTACAGTGAATAGTGCTGCAATAAACAGGCCTGTGCAGGTGTCTTTTTAGAAGAGCAATTTCTGTTCCTTTGGGTATATTCCCAGAAGTGGGAGTGCTGGATTGTATGGAAACTCAATTTTGAGTTCTTTTAAGAATCACCACACTGTTTTCTATAGAGGTTGAATTAGCTTACATTATCATCAATAATGTAGACGCATTTCCTTTTCTCTGAAGCTACACCAACACTTGTTGTTTTTTGATTTAGTAATGGTAGTCATCCTTACTGGTGTTAGGTGGTATCTCATTGTAGTTTTGATTTGCATTTCACTGATGATTAGCAAGGCTGAGCAATTTTTTATGTGTTCGTAGGCTGATTGTATGCCATCCTTTGAGAAGTGTCTGTTCATGCCTTTTGCCCAATTTTTAGTGGGTATTTTTTTTCCTTTCACTTCAGTTGAATTCCTTGTAGATCCTGTGTTAGGCCTTTGTCAGATGCATAGCATGCAAATATTTTTTTCCCCATTCTGTGGGTTGGCTCTTTACTCTCTTGATGGTTTCTTTTGTTATGCAAAAACTCTTCAGCCTGATAAGGTCCTACCTGTCCATGTTAACTTTTGTTGCATTTGCTTATGTGAACTTGGTCATGATTTTATTGCCTACACTGATCCAGCAGGATGTTTCCTGTTTCTTCTAAAATTCTTATAGTTTGAGGTTTTACATGTAAGTTCTTGATCCATTTTAAGTTAATATTTGTATGTGGTGATAAGTAGGGTCCAGTTTTGTTCTTCTGTTGCTAGTCAGATTTCTTAGCACCATTTGCTAAATATGGTTTCCTTTCCCCAATGTTTCTTTTATGGCTTTGTTAAAGATGAGTTGGTTGAGGGACCATTTTTTTTATTTCTGGATCTCTGTTCTGCTCCATTGGTCTATTTGCCTATCCCTGTACCAGTACCATGCCATCTTGGTTATTGTAGTCTTTTAATAAAGTTTAAAGTCTGGAAGTGTGGAGCCTCCAGCTTTGTTTCCTTTGCTGAGGATTGCTTTAGCTATTTGTGCTCTTTTTTTGCTTTCATAAATTTCTGTATTATCTTTTCTGGGTCTATGAAAATGATGTTGGCAATTTGATAGAGATTACATAGTATCTGTAGATTGTCTTTGGTAGGATAGGCATATTGACAATATTGATTTTTCTAATCCATGACTATGGTATGTTTGTATCATCCTTCCTTTCTTTGAGCAGTGTTTTATAGTTCTCATTGTGAAGGTCTTTTACTTCTTTGGTTAGGTGGATGCCAAGGTTTTTTTGTTTGTTTGTTTTTTGTGGCCATTGTGAATGAAATTTTATTTTTTGCTCATTGGTGGTGTGAAAAAAATGTAATTGTCCTTTGCACATTGATTTTGTATTTTCACACTTTACCAAAGTCTCTTATAAGTGCCAGGAGGTTTTTGACAGATTGTCCAGGGTTTTCTAGGTGTAAGATCACATTGTCTACTAAAAGAGATAGCTTAACTTCCTCTTTTTCAATTTGAATACCTGTGATTTCCTTCTCTGCCTCATTGCTTTGTTTAAGACTTCCAGAACTATGCTGAATAGGAGGGGTGAGAGTGGGCATCCTTTTCTTGTTCCAGTTCTTAGGAGGAGTGCTTCCAGCTTCTGCCCATTAAGCAGGATGTTGACTGCAGGTTTGCCGTAGATGGTGCTTATTGTTTTGGGGAATGTTCCTTCAATGCCTAGGTGTTGGAGGGTTTGCATTAAGAAGGGATGCTGGATTTTATCAAATAGTTTTCCTTAGTCTAATGAGATAATCATGTGGTCCTTGGTTTTACAGGTGTTAATGTGCTGAATTACATTTATAGACTTGCAAATGTTGAACCAGCCCTGCATTCCTGGAATGAAGCCTGCCTCATCATGATGAATGTTCCTTGAAATGTATTGCTAGATATGAGTTACTAGAATCTTGCTGAAAATTTTTGCTTATATGTTCACCAGGGAAATTGTCCTGTAATTCCCTTTCCTTGTTGAGTCTTTGCCAATTTGGGGTATCAGGATGATATTAGCTTCATAGAATGAACTATGGGGAATTTCTTCCTTTTCTATAGCCTGTAATACTTTCAGTAAGATCGGTATCAGATCTTCCTTGTATGTCATGTAGGATTCAGCTGAGAAACCATCTGGTCCAGGGTTTTAAACAGTCTTTCAATTTAATCTTCTATTTCAAACACCTACCTAGTGGTTAGCTTTTTCTGTAACAGTTTTGCCAATACATATTTTCTGCGCTTTTTCAAGACAGCCTATGGCATAGTTTGTCCTTATGTTAAACTGAAATATTTTTACTATAGTTACTATGAACCAATTATATTCAATCCCTTGAGTACATAAATAACAATATTAATATTTTCATATGATGATTGTTTACATAGTTGAGTTTAGCTATTTTGTTCCTTACTAGATCATCTCTTCCTTGCTCTGAGTATTACTAGTACTTCTAAAGATATTTATTTAGAATAGTAAAAAAAAGGTATAAAGTATAGTTAAAAGCTTATATTCTGGATTTATCTCTATGACCCCGCAACTCACATATAATAAGATTTGTGAGAATTAAATTTTAAAAATGCATACAATATATATGCCTGGCACAGAGTACATGCTTAGATAAATGCTAGTGATTTTCACTGTTACATTGTTTTAGATCTATTTGACATACCAGTCATTTTCATCTGGATGTGTTCCATTAGTTTTATGACATTCCTATAGTGAATTGTACAAATAAATCCAAACAACAGAATAAACCATAAAGAAAAAGACTCTTATATAACACAATTAAGGTAAAAATGAAATTACCTTTTCTATATCCTCAATCTCTAGTCTTATTCTCTATAGGTAAAGTTTATCTATGTTTCCTTACTGTACTCTCAATTTTACCTTAAGTGTTATTTGGCCATTTTGTAAGGTATCTACAAGCTCATTACGGTTACATCTTCTTGCCCTGTTGTTACTTTTAGTATAATATGGTATATAATTCTTCTTCTGATTTTTTTTGCATTGATACTATCTTTTCATGTATTAAGATTGTTACTTCAACTTCCCTTTCATTAATATTTTCCAAGTACATATTCTTCCATTTTTCTATTGTCAAAACCTATCCTTTTGTTTCAAGAGTATCTTATTCATTTATTTTAAAGATGTGGCATACAATTCAGAGTTAGGTATACAAATGTTCGTAGGTCTTGTTCTCTGTTGAACTAAATTGAGTGAAATGATGGTATATCATTTAGAGAGAGACTAATACAAGACTTAAAAAATGTAAGCTAGTATTATAACCCGTTATATTAAAATTTTAGGCTTCTATCTTTTGTTGAGATGATCTTAAAAATTCCACCTTATACTGTATTTTCTTTTAGGATTTTCTCACTTAATGGTTTAATGGTTAAATGTGTCAGTATATGTAAATGCATGACACTGTGCCTGGGGCATAAATGATAGCTGAGCTGCCACCACTGGGTCTTCATGTTTTCTGCTGAAGTTGGAGAATAATGTTGAGCAGATTATCCCTTCATTTTGGTTTAAGTTGGTGACTTGTAAGTCCTTTCTACTTCTTAGATTCTGAAGTACCACTCATATTTAGTCCTGCTGAGGACACCATTCTTGGTGCCTCCGGATAAAATGGGACAAGATTGATCGACCTTCCTGAGGCCTTCTTGTTCTCATATCCCGTGGTGCATTTGTGCCCCAGATAGAGATTAATTGAAATAATGGGAAAGACAAAAAATGGAGTCCTAGCCATCTAAGGATAAGTTGTCCACCTGCAGATTTGATACTGTTTATAGTGTTGCTTTCTATTTTGGACCATTACATATTCATGGAAAACAAAATCAGACTAAAACTACTTCTAGATGTGTAATGCTCCAGGGTAACTTAGTGGAGCATTAAATTGAGTACATCTGTTTAGTCTTTTGTTCTTAAATCGTTCCTCTGGATGGTCTGAGCTTAAACTCAGATTTTGGGTAAGCGTATCATAAGGCTAATTATCTGAACAGAATAGTCACTGGAAGCGTGACATTGTAGTCGATATTCACAAAAAGAAATACTAGGATTTGTTTAGTATTTGTGTTTTTGGTGAGCTGTTAGCAGGGTGGAAGTCAAGACCTACTTGCAGTCCTTGGAAGATTCTTTCTTTTTTCCTTCCTGTAGTAGTAACAGTAACTCATATTTATTGAGCAGTTAGTATGAGATGAGAGAACTGAGGAATAATTATATAACTCAGGAGAGTCTTCTAAATAACTTATTTAATGTCATTCAGTCAGCAAATTGTGGAGCCTGGATTCTACCCAGGCATTTAGGCTCCAGAGCCTGCTCTTTGAAGTATGGCTTTAGACTGTCCCTGGAATGACGTTGAGATTTGAAAAAGAGGTGTATGGAGGACTGCTGAGTGATCTTTTTCACATGCCTGTTTTTTACCGATGTTCAACATGGTTATAAGGTTTTAAGGTAATAGTGGTATTGTTATTGTAGATAACAGTAGTGTATTGTAGATCATTGTGGAGTGTCAGTTACTGTAGATGTAAGTAGATCTTTGCTTTCTTGTTTATATTGCAGCTGCTCATATTCATTTTTAAATTACTTGTATCCAGTAAAAGAAGCCAGCTGTTTATAACTGTCCTAAGGAAAGTAGAAGTTGGAATAATTTTTTTTTTCTGGCCAAACTTTAGTTTTGTGAGCAATTATATAAATCTCTTGCCTGAGAAGTAATTAATACTAGATGCCTTTGACATTTTCATTTCACTCAGTAAAAGAGAAATTTATCTGCCTTTCTCGTTTTAAAGAATTCCATTCTTTTTTATTTTTGAGACTAGGTCTCACTATATTGCCTAGACTGGTCTTGAACTCGTGGGTTCTAAAGATCCTTCTGTCTCAGCCTCCTTAATAACTAGGACTACAGACATCACCCATGCCTGGCTAAGTCTCTAACTTTATGTTCAAGTTTAGTGTGAACCTTGAAGAAGAAACATTGTCAAAGCAAAGTTACTGGCAGGTTTCTAAGGTACTTGTTCCTTCATTGTTACTGAAAGGAGTCACCCAAGTTGTCAGCCAGTTGGAGATTGAGGGCCTGTTAAAGCTCAGACTCAAATAACAGCCTTTAGACTTTCTTTTTCTTTTTTTTCAGAATACCTGAAGCAAATTTGGTTGTGTCCCAACAGAAAATTGCTTTTAGATTAGCCCTTGGCCATAATTGGCCTTTTCTCCTGCTGCTGCAAACCATTGCTCACACACTGTAACTATTATCCTTTGTATTCTGTTTTGAGGTTTCTTTTTCTCACTGACCATTATTTCACTTGCATAATTTCATTATCAGCACAGACAACTGGGCAGAGTGTAGTGGCTCACAGCTGTAATCCCAGTACTTTGGAAGGCTGAGTTAGGAAGATCGCTTAACACCAGGAGTTCAAGACTAGTCTGAGCAACACAGTGAGACCCTGTCTCAAAAAAAAAAAAAAAAAAAATCACACATACAGACAACTGATCCTCCAACTTTTTTTGCTTGTATTCTGCCTAAAATTTTTTTGAGAAACCATGTATGATGTACTTTAAAGTTTATATGTAACACTTTTAAAAATAAGTGGTTCAGAGAGTTTCAAAATATGAAATTTTCAGCACATTGTTTATATTGATATATAAAATAGAAGTGGATGGGTTTTTTTTTTTGAGTTGGAATCTCAATCTGTCGCCCAGACTGGAGTGCAGTGGCCGCTCCCGGCCACTGCAGCCTCGACCTGCTGGGCTTCCGCCTCGGCCTTCCACGTAGCTGGAACTACAGGTGTGCGCTACCACGCCCAGCTAGTTTTTGATTTATTGTAGAGGTGAGGTCTCGCCATGTTGCCCAGGCAGGTCACGAAGTGGATAGATTTTAAATACTATGATTTTATTTTCCTTTATCCATTTAAGAACCACCTTAAACTCTTTAGCAGTGAAAAGATTTCAATTGTTTTTTATATTTTAAACTCTTATTATCAAAAGAATTTTTTTTTTTTTTTTTTTTTTAGTCAGGATCTGTGCCACCCAGGCTGGAGTACAGTGACACAGTAACGGCTCACCACAGCCTTGGAATCCTGTTTTGAGTGATCCTCTCTCCTCAGTCTCCCAAGTAGTTGGGACTACTGGTGCATACCAATAAGTCCAGCTAACTTTTTGATTATTTTTGTAGAGACTGAGTCTTGTTATGTTGCCTAAGCTTGTCTTGAAATCCTGGGCTCAAGCAATCCTCCTATCTTGGCCGCCCAAAGTGCTGGGATTACAGCTGTAAGCCACTGTACCCAGCCTTCAGTTTATATTTTAATTTCATATTTCTCACAGAACTATATCCAATGTAATATATTTTCATACTTGAATGTCTTTTAGTGGTCACCCTTTTATACATTCCTGTAATACATTTTGATTATTTTGTGACTGGACGTGGTCACTCATGCCTTTAATCCCAGTACTTTAGGAGACTGAGAAGGGGAGGATTGCTTGAACCCAGAAGTTTGAGACCTCATCTCTAGAAAAAAATCAGCTGTGTGTGGTGGTGTGTGCCTGTAGCCCCAGCTACTGGTGGTGGTGGTGCTGGTGTGCTGTGATCGTGCTACTGCACTTCAACTCAGGTGACAGAGTGAGACCCCAACTCAAAAAAAAAAAAGTGTTGTGTAACCTTAAGGCTTGGGTACAATTTTTTTCTTTTAGATTGAATTAATATTACTTTGATTAATACATAATTTATTTTTATTTACAGTAATTAAAAAGGTAAAATTTTATTGTAAATGCATCTCATTTTCCCCAATGAGTTTAGGTATCCACAGATGAATATTACTTATTGTCTGAATGAACAGGATTCAGTGTTAATTCTCTTCCTAATTTTTGATTTTTGATTTTTTTTTTTTGAGTAGGAGTCTCACTCTGTCACCCAGGCTGGAGTGCAGTGACACGCTGCTCACGGCCACTGCAGCCTCGACCTGCTGCGCTCAGGCAATCCTTCAGCCTCAACCTTCTAAGTAGCTGGAACTACAGGCATGCGCCACCACGCCCGGCTACTTTTTTGATTTATTGTAGAGATGAGGTCTTGCCAAGTTGCCCAGGCTGGTCTCAAACCCGTGGGCTCAGGCAGTCCTCTCACCTCGGCCTCCCAAAGTGCTGGGATTATAGACATGAGCCATGGCGCCCGGCCTTTAATTTTTGATATCATAGAAGTAAGCACTGAGAAACATTGTTCATGTCAATAGGTAAATGAGAATGTTGAAGTTTTGCCATAGAAATGTCACTGGATTCTTTGAATATCTTTTTTAAAATTAAAATTAAATTTTCTTGTTTTTAGAAACCTAGTCTCTCTCTGTCACCCAGGCTTGATCAGTAGTGGTTTGACCATAGCTCACTGCAGCAATTGAACTCCTGGGTTTAAGTGATTCTCCTGCTTCAGCCTCCCAAGTAACTGAGACTGCATACACTGCCATGCCTGGCTAATTTTTTTTTTTTTTTTTGAGATGGGGGTCTCACTGTGTCGCCTACGCTGATCTCGAACTCCTGGACTCAAGTGTTCCACCTGCTTCTGCCTCCCAAAGCACTGTAATTACAGGCATGAGCCACCGTGCCTGACCCACCTTTCTAATTATATGCCAAAATCATTTTTGTAAAAAACTTAATGATCAGTCAACTGACAGCTGTATTAAGTTCTCCTTCAATTTTGTTGACAACAAAGAATTGGAAACTACCTGATTTGCAAAAGAACCTGTTACATGTTCTTCAGAGTTACGCTTTCTCGACATCTATGCCTATATTTAAAATTATCCCTTTGGAACAGAAACCCAAACACTGCATGCTCTCACTTATAAGTGGGAGCTAAACTCAGGCTCTGCAAAGGCATAGAGAATTCTATAATGGGCATTGGAGACTCAGAGGGGGAGGGGGAGCAGGGCAGGAGGGATGAATATCACCTATCTGGTATAGTGTGCACAGGTGGGAGTGGTGGGTTACACTTAAAGCCCAGACTTCTTTGCCACTATATGATGCATCTATGTAACCAAAACTATATCTCCTAAACTATGGAAATATAAACAAACAAATTAAAATAAAATAATTCCTTTGCTTGGGGCTTTAGGAATGCATACAGACTGAGAATGGCTGAGACAGAGTTGCCATGTCTTCAGGTCCCTTGTAGGGTAGACTGCTTTTAGGAAAGACTCTGGATGTTGAGTATCTGGAATTTGATTCTCTTAAAAATGTTCTGCTCATACTTCTTGGAAAATCTTATTGAACTCCCAGATGTGTGCACACTGCATTTTGAGGACAGCCGACTACGACCATATTGCTTATCATTTTTTTTCTTAGTAAGATTGTTTATTACATATATTCATCCAGAGGCTTTTGTTTTTTTTTTTTTTTGTCTATTAATTGTTCACAGAGTATGGTTTCCAGTTTTGCTGTTCTTTTTTTTTTTTTGAGTTGGAGTCTCACTCTTTTGCCTAGGTTGGAATGCAGTGGCACGCTCATGGCCACTGCAACCTTGACCTGTTGGGCTCAGTTGGTCCGTCTACCTCAGGCTTCCAAGTAGCTGGAACCATAGGCATGCACCACCATGCCCAGCTAATCTTTTTTATTTATTATAGAGACAAGGTCTCACCAAGTTGCCTAGGCTCGTCTTGAACCCCTGGACTCAGGCAATTCTCTTGTCTCCACCTCCCAAAGTGCTGGGATTACGGCATGAGCCTCCGTGCCCAGCTGTAGTTTTGCCATTCTTAATCGTGTAACTGTCTTTGTTTTAAACTACTGCTGGGATGGAAAATGACTTGCTTATCATTCGATAATCCACTGGCCTATGTTTCCTAGGGGATAGTTACTCAGTCACTACTACTTTTCTAATTTTTTGCAGGAAAAGTAGTGATTACTTTTCACAGCACTGGGCAAGTGACCTCTAGAGAGGTTGTGTAGGTCATTTGATCCTAACCATACCACAGCATGACTTACCTAACCTTTTCTAGAAGCTGAGTGGCTATAAAGTGTTTTCTATTCAGATGTCACTATTTCCTGATGTACTTTGAAATGTCAAGGGGAGAAATAAAGACCAGAGTGACCAAATAGCTTTTATAGAAGCTATTGATTAACTTATTAGGGCACTGGATTAAGTCTCTTTGAAATTTTATTTTCTTTTGTTAGAAGCCATGTATGTGTATGTGTTAAGGTGCCAAGAGTGATGCTTTAATACTTTTTCTTTTGCATGGAAATCACAGTTTTGTTAGTGTGAAAAGTTTTTAATAAAGGTGTCATGGGGCAGTGCATGGATGATTGTTATGGATGTTTCACTTTTGAGTGGGTTTTGTTAAAGGACGTTGAAATGGAATACAAACTGATACGTATGTTTTATCCTGATGCCGCTAGGATGCTGCTGTTATAATTTGACCAACCTGATCTTGTCAGCCTTAAATTGTTTAAAAGACAATTTCTGTGAAGAACATTGCCAAGAATGTTGTTTTCTACCATCCATATCACATCATTGGTATTTGCAAATAGCATGACAATTTAAAAATATGTAGGAGATTAGTAGAATACGTTCCCTGTTGTAAAAATTTAACCTTGCCTCTGAGTCCTCTTGCCATTAAGGACTAATAGAACTGTGTCTGATCCATATGTCTTTAGTACCAAGTCAAACTTAAATTGAGGGCTAGCAAACATTTTGATGTTAACCTAAGCATATATAAAATTTTTATATGTTCTTTTTGATTGTTATTCTGTGACTCCTCCATTTCTGTATTTAGCTGTGTGAAGTTACTAACACTGAGAAACTTTGTTAATAGATCTCATAAACATGGTCATCACATTTAGATTTCTATAATTTTTGGCTTGAAAGATCCACTAACAGCTACATTTTAGGAAAACTAAAATTATTTAGCTATTAATCATTCTCAAAGTTTAATGCAATGTGAATTTAATTGACATTGTGGATTTGGAATTAATAGTTCTCTTGTGAATCTACAGTTCATATTCTAGTGAGCTGGATTCATAATATTGAGGTCTAGGAAATTTTAACATCATTTTTTCCCTTTTACCACAAAGCTGATACTAAAATAACTGGTCTTTGTTTAATATTGGGCTTATTGAAGTTTTAATCCCTGTTACAGATACACACATTTCAAGTACTTCCAAGGAAGTTATTATTTTTCGGGGAGCAAAGCTTGATGAAAAAATAAGTATTATTCTCATGACAAAGCTTGGCTTCCTATTTTCCCTTACTGTTCTTCTTCCCCTCACTTCCAAGTGTTGTGTTTTGCTGCTTTTTTTCCTCTTTAAAGTCCGTAGTGCTTTGATTATGTAGAACAATTCCTTTTTTTTTTTTTTTGAGAAAGCATGATTTATTGAGAGGACAGAAAAGCTCCCACAATGGGAGGGAACCCAAAGGGGTTGCCCACAATTCCTAAAGTTTTAACACAGCTTTGTGGTTGTTTTCCTCCAGTGGTCAGCCAGGGCAATCACTGAATTAATAGGTGACAGAAGATGTTATTTTAAGAGCGCATATCTTACATACCTTAGGAAGAAAAATTAGGCAGACAAGTTGATTTGTTTTTCATTTTTGCAATATGGAACTTGGCTTAAAGGAGAGGGTTTTTAGACAGAGTTGTCAGGGGTGGTAGGGATGAGGGAGGGTTCAGGTTTGAGCCTCTGCTATTTGGCGCTACTGCGATTCTGTGCAGAGAGTGGTCTCCGAAGTTTTAAGGATTAGAGGTGAAGAATTGTAAACAAAAAGCAATTATTATTTCACGGTAGTAGATGAATAACTAGGATATAGCCTCTCCAAACAAGTCAGTATTCTGCTTTTTGCCTGTCGCCTTTCTTCCTCTTTCTTTTTCTCCTGCCTGTGTTTTTTTCCTCTTTCTTTCAGTGGGAGGTGTAGCATGGTGGTCCATAGTGTGTGTTTTGGAATCTGACAGACTGATGAGAATCCTACCTTTCAACCCTACAATTACTAGTAAAATCTCAGGAAAATTATCGAAGCTTTCTGAACTTCAGTTCCTCACCTGTAAAAGACGATTATAAGAGTATCTACCTTACATGGTTGTTGTAAAGACTGAAATTAGATGAATGCAATAAAAAGGTAGTTTTTACATTTATTGTCACTTTGCCACCCTCATGCAGGGTTTTCTCTTCTTACAGGTCAGATACAAAACTATACACTCATTCATACAAACACATTAGTATAGAATATTTAGAATTTTATTACTTGCTGAATAAAGTATAACCTTTTTTCATTTAAAACTAACTTTCTTTGTTTCTTGTTTTGTTTTGGTTTTTTTTTAGAAATATTGATGAAGCCTCACTATGTTGCCCAGGCTGATTCAAACTCCTGGTCTCATAATGATCCTCCTACCTCAGCCTCATAAAGTGAAATGCTAGGTGTGAGCTACCGTGCCCAGCCTAAAATTTCCTTGAATGCCTCGTAGCATTAAGTCTTTCAGCTTTTTTTTTTTTTTTGGGCAGGGATCTCACTCTGTTGCCTAGGCTGAAGTACAGTGGCACGATCACAGCTCATTACATCCTTGAACTCCTGGGCTCAGGCAATCCTCCCTCCTCAGCCTCCCAAATATCTGGGACTACAAATGTGTACCACTATACCTACCTAATTTTTTGATTTTTTTTGTAGAGATGAAGTCTTGTTATGTTACCCAGGCTGGTCTCAAACTCCTGGGCTCAAGCAATTTTCTTACCTAGGCCTCCCAAAGTGCTGGGATTACAGGTGTGAGCCACCATGCCCAGCCTTATTCTGATGTGAAATAACAAAAAGTAACTGAAGAAAATAAAAATTATCTTTAGTTTTTTCACCTGGAAATAACTACTATTAACATTTTGATGTATATGCTTTCCTCACAAAACTGGAAAGATGTCACAAGACTTTTAAGTAAATGAAGTAATAAAATATCTATATGAAAATTATAAGATATATGTATGCATTTAAAACTGAGCAAATATAAGAGTACATGTCAAACTGTTAATCTGTGTTTAGAATGGGGAAAGTATAGGAATTATGTGGAACTTTGTCTTTTCCTTATTCAGATTTTTATAGTTGTGTGACTGTAGTTGTGTAAACATAAACACATTTTATTTTGAAAAGAGAATTCTGAAAATATCCTGTGATTATCTATCTGTCTATCTGTCTATCTATCTATCTATCTATCTATCTGTCTGTCTGTCTGTCTGTCTTTCTTCACCATCTGTCTATTTTTAGAGATGGAGTCATGCTCAGTTTGCCAAGCTGGAGTGCAGTGGCATGATTATAGATCACTGTAGCCTCAAATTCTTGGGCTCAAATGATCCTCCCATCTTAGCCTCTTGAGTAGCCAGGATACAGACTTGGCTAATTTTTTTTATTTTTTGTAGTGATGGGGGTCTCACTATGTTGCCCAGGTTGATCTTGGACACCTGGCTTCGTGCCATCCTCCCACCTTGGTCTCCCAAAGTGCTGGGATTGTAGACATGAGCCATTGTGGCTGGCCTACTGTGATTATAAATTTAAGGGAAGACAGGTAGGCAAGATGACACATATAAAAATAGTAGGAATTTCTCTGAGTAGTGGAATTATGTGATGTCATGCACTATGGTAAGTACAAACACAGGTTTCTTTGGGCAAGGTGATCACTTGAGTTTGGGCTGGTTGAGTGCCTGACCTCTCCTTCCCTCTCTCTCTCCCCACATACACACACCTTTTTTTCTTCTAAATCTTTAAAATTAAGTGATAGACATGAGGGCCCTTTACCCATAAACACTTCAGTGTGTATTTCCTAAAAACAAGGAAAATCTCTTACATAAACATAATGCAATGACCAAAATCAGGACATTAACACTACTACAATACTACTATCTTAACCTTACAGAGATTTCACCAGTTGACCCAATAATGTTGTTTATTAGACTTTGAATCTTGAGGTGTATAGATGCAGGGACACTTAGAGATTATTCACCACGGCAGTTACCATGGTATACCTAACAACTGTAGTCTATTTCTCCTATGTTCCTGTGGCTGAGTTCTTAGCTGCCTGCTTCTGGCTTATTTATTATTATTTTTGGGTCAGAGTCTCACTCTGTCATCAGGCTGGAGTGCAGTGATATGATCATGGCTTGCCGCAGCCTCAACCTCCTGGCTTCAAGTTATCCTTCCACCTCAGACTCCTAAGTGTTGGCACTACAGACGTGAGCCACCATGCCTGTAGAGACAAGGTGCAAGGTCTCACTATGTTATCCAGGCTGGTTTCAAGCTCCTGGGCTCAAGCAGTCCTCCCACCTCAGCCTCCCAAGTTCTGAGATTATGGGCATGAGCCACCGGACCCAGCCTCTGGATTATTATTATTATTTTTTTTTTTTAGTTGGAGTCTCACTCTGTCGCCCAGACTGGAGTGCAGTGGCCGCTCCTGGCCACCGCAGCCTCGACCTGCTGAGCTCCAGCGATCCTTCCGCCTCAGCCTGAGCCACCGAGCCCGGCTTGGATTATTTTTTATTCAGCCTGGTCCTATAACCTTCTTATCAATTTTATGAGCTACTTGAAATTTTTTTAGTATATTCTTTTTCTGCCCAAATTAGCCAGAGTTGGCTTCTATAGTTTGCAACCAAATCTTTAGTATGTCACATTTTTTTTCATACTTTTTGTATTTATTTTATTTTATTTTTGAGTTGGAGTTGCACTCTGTCATGCAGGCTAGAGTGCAGTGGCACACTCATGGCCACCGCAGCCTCAACCTGCTAGGCTCAGGCGATCTTTCCACCTCAGCCTTCCAAGTCGCTGGAACTACAGGTGTGCACCACCACACCTGGCTAATTTTTTGATTTATTGTAGAGATGAGGTCTCACGAAATTGCCCAGGCTGTTCTTGAACCTGTGGGCTCAGGCAATCACCTCTGCCTCCTAAAGTGCTGGGATTACAGGCTGAGCCACTGCGCTCAGCCATATTCTTCTTTTTAATAAGTTTTCTTTCTTTATTAGTTGGAGCCTCCCTTTGCCACCCAGGCTGGAGTGCAGTGGCACACTCAAGGCCACTGTAGCCTCAACCTGCTGGGCTCAGGCGATTCTTCCACCTCTGCCTTCCAAGTAGCGGGAACTACAGGCATGCACCACCACGCCCGGCTAACTTTTTGATTTATTGTAGAGATGAGGGCTTGCCAAGTTGCCCAGGCTGGCTTTTTTTTTTTTTTTTAATAATATGGAATGCTTCACTAATTTGTGTGTCATCCTTGCGCAGAGGCCATGCTAATCTTCTCTGTATCCTTCCAACTTTAGTATATGTGCTGCTGAAGCGAGCACCATTTTATTAGTTTTAAATTTATTTGTTTTATATATCATGAAAGCTTGGTTCTTATTTTGTCTATACTTTGGGTTCCTAGCCACTTCTACCTTTGTTATTTTTTTGGGTCAGGTATAAAAGAAAAGTTTTAAAAATCTGAATATATAATTCTGTATTTTTTTTGTGTAAGAAAGCAGGATTTATTGGGAGGACAGAAAAGCTCCCACAGTGGGAGGGGACCCGAAGGGGTTGCCAGTTCTGTATTTTTAAAAAAATGATGTTTTCAATGTAGAGTCTGTAAGAAATTTGTGTTTATTTTTTTCTGTTTTTTCTTTTTCTTTTTTTTTTTTTTTTGAGTTGGAGTCTCACTCTGTCGCCCAGACTGGAGTGCAGTGGCCGCTTCCGGCCACCGCAGCCTCAACCTGCTGGGCTCCGGCGATCCTTCCGCCTCAGCCTTCCAAGTAGCTGGAACTACAGGCGCGCGCTACCAC
>CAUYQG010147896.1:0-10000 GCA_963574415.1 Tarsius wallacei | reverse complement strand
GGTTCAAGGACACACTGGTACAGCTGGTAGACAGGGCCCTTGCTGAAGGGGACCTTATGTTCTAGAGGGAGAGTAAACATAATGGACCGAGAGAGAGAATAACAGAATGCAGGGGAGCTCACTGCATCATCTGGGGTGTTCCAGGAATTCCTCCCTGAGAAATTGACATGTAAACAGTGACCTTCACACTTAAGCTGTGAAGAGTTGAGTAGGGCAGGGGCAGTAACAATCAAAGTAGTGGCTTACTATATTTTAATATAAAAGGAACATTTCAGATTACTTTGCAGTTTAATTTGCTTAACTCCCCTCCCCCCAAAAATTGTAGTAAAATTGTGCCCAGCACAGTATACTGTAGCATCATCCCCCCATTTACCTGAGCCAAATATCCAGTTGTCAGTCCTGAATTTTTCCCTGCATTCTCTCCCACATCTTATTTATTAGCAAATCCTATTACTTTTACCACTATAATATATCCTTGACTCCATTTAGTCTTCTCCATATCCTCTGTCTGAGTCCACATCACCACAACTTTTCACCTGAATTGATGAAATAGCACCCTGGCTGGTTCTTCTGCTTCTCCTCTTGGCTCTCTACAGTCTCTTGTCTACACAGCAATCAGAGGGACCTTTTAAAATATGAATCTGATCATATCTGCTTCAAACCCTTCAATGCTTCCAATAGCATTTAGAATGAAATCCAAACTTCTAACCACTGTGAAATACACTGAGGCCCAAAGAAGGGAAGACACATATATACAGAGAATGTCAACACAAAGAAAGAAAAGAACTGGAGATAAGTGGGGAAAGAAACACAGAGTTATGGTTGCGTTATGACAGAGGGGTAGCGATCAGGCAGAGACCCCAGGCAGCCAGGATGACAGAGTGGAGAGAAATTTAGAGCCTATGACCTAATGTGGACTTGCTATAGTAGACAGGTTGCAGCAGGGTCAGCTCTGCAATACCACACATGATAGGCCTTACTTTTATGCCAGGTAGACCTACAAAGTTGTATACAAATTAATTTATCATTTTCAAGAGTATTTTAAAGGGGAATTGTGTGTCAGGAAAGAGTCTGTCTTTCCAAAAGGAGGATCTCTTTCAAGGGAATGAGAGCTGCAGAATCAAGTGCCCTTGTGTCTTACGAATGCTACCTCATTTAGTCTGCACAACATCCCTGGAAAGTAGGTCTTATTTTGCCTGTTTCGTGGAAATGTCAAAAAGAAAAAGGGTGTCTTAGAATTAAGAAACTATGGTAACTGTACGTATAGTCAGGTACTTACTTCTCTGAACCTCCCTTTCCCCAGCTCCAAGTAAAGTTAAAGTTACTTAAGTTTCCACAGTAAGTAAATGGTGAATCTAAATTGGAGCCCTAGCTTTTTTGACCTCAAAGCCCATACCGTTTTTATTTGTACCATGTTGCTTATTAGAACCCTAATGCGAGAACAAATTTAAAATTCTGTAAACAGAAATGTTCATTGATTCCGAGATTTAAATGCACTAGGGAAGTGCAGCATTTAAAGGAACCCTGTGGTGAATCTGGATATAAAGCCAGGAATTCTTTTTGTAATTGCACAGTTTGTCTGTATTGGTGTCAGTTTTAATGTTTTACGTCTAGCTTTCTTAAAGCAACATACACCTGTCCCAAACTGCCCTATGGAAAAGAGAAACCGGTGTATGTTTTAGATGGAGTGGGGTTTTTAACTTTTTTTGTAGCCTGAAATGCCCTCCAAAGGCTAAGGTAAGCTAAATCATCTTCTAACTTTAGGGTTGAACCAAGTCCTACTTCATATGTCATTGTAAACACAGAAAATCCAATACCCTTTATTCTGTGAAAGAGGAATTTGTAAGCCAGAGACACAGGTATATGGTTCCCTTATGCTGTAGCAGGTAATCCTTGAAAAAATAAATAAAAGGTAAATAGGACTGTTTAAATGTTCTTTGTCAAAAAGGCAGTATTTTCTGCAGATAACTCTTCCTCTTTGTGAAAGAATAAATAATCATGCTGATGCCACTTATGCATGGAGAATGAATAAGAAATAAAGACCTGATACGCAGTATCCAGTGACCCAGTGAGAAAATGATATAGTAAATTAGGGCTGCTAAGGTGCTTCAGTGTATAACTCAGAAGTGCCCCAGGCAAGAAGCTCCAAGTTAAATGTCCCTCCTTGCCTCCTCTCTCTGCCTCCTTATCTTGTCTCATCTTACCTGAGCCTCCTCCTGTCTGGAGTGCTCTGAGGCTCCTGATGTATCTTCTCAAATGCGGAGCAGAACCTGTTAAAGATGGCATTGCAGTCAACTATTTTATCAGAAAGCCTGGAAATTTAGAGAATTTATGTCAAGCAAAAATCTTTTGGAATCACTTTAGAGACCCAATTATTTTAGAAGGGTGTTATAAGCTTTTGCAACTGCCACATCAGAAAAACTTGAAATATATCATTTACCAAAACTACGTTTGACCAGCACTTATTCTTCCTGCTAGTCACTAATCTTTCAGAAGTTACTTTTCTATTACAAAATCTATTCATTCACTTCATGTGGGGGCAGTCACAAGCATGGATTAGATGAATGAAAAACTAGAATGAAAGGAAAAAAGACATATGCCCTGGAGGCTATGTGGTGGTACAAGAGGCACACGCAATTTGGAGCCAGCCAGCCTTCTCTTGGGTCCACTAGGGACTAATTCTAGAGCACCACTAACTTAATAGTAGCTTCTCAGAAAACACCACTACATTAGATGTACTCATTGATTGTAAGCTGCATCCTGATTTTAGAAATGTTTTAAAAATGAAAGAAAATCTATCTTAGTATAGGAAACTATGGGAATGTGTGTGTAGTCATCTACTCTCTGAGCTTCACTCTCCTCAGCTGTCACATGGAAAAGATTGCATGAGGATAAATCAAGGCACTGAATGAATGGGCTATATCTGCTTGTGAGCTCTATATGGCTCTGAGATACCCCATTTGGTTCAATAGTCCTTGAATGCTGCCTGCTCTGTGCCAGTGCTATACTAGAAATCAGGTGGAAACCCAATGAGTACACAGAAAAAGAGGCACTAAAATATGGCAAATTGATGAGCAGACATATGTAAGCTTCTAAAGCAGCACAGATAAAGGAGTACTTGAAACTACCATGTGGGGTAGGGGCCTGAGAAAAGATGTTCTGGAGTGATTTCTTTGACAGCTTTTTGAAGATTAATTAGACCTTTGACAGATGGGTAAATGAGAACATTCTAGGCAGAGGAGGCAACATGTTTTGAGATGTAGTCACAGAACATAGGCATTCCAAATTACTGGAACAGGAAGAAGACAGAGGATAAACTACAGAAACTAGGCAGGGACCTGACCAGACCAGGCTTGATATGTACTCAAAAGTAGAAGAGGTACATTCATTTATTGGGGCTGTTATGTAATAGGCACTGTGTAGGCTCTGGGGATTTTGTAGAGACCAAGATATGGTTCTTACACACAAGGAGCTTACTTCTCAAGGGAAGACAGGCAAATAAACAGGCAATTATAATACCATGTGTGTGATACGTGTAAGTAAATATAGGGCCTAGAAGCCCATCTGGAGAAGGGGGCCCTGGTCCAGTCTTAGGGAATCAGGGAAGACTATCCTGATCACATTATCTGGCTGAGACTTGAAGATGAATAGAAACTGGTCAGGTGAAGAGGGATGGAAAGAGTGTCAGACTGCAGTGGTCATTTGGGGCTAGGTCATGTTTGCAAACTTTGTTGAATTTGAACTTTATTCTGATAACAGAGGGGATCCGTTGAAAGGAGGCCAATATAATCCGAATTTATCTTAGAAAGCGCACCATCTACATTATGCAAATGGACTGGAGGCCACAAAATAGGAGGCAGAGACACCAGTGTGAAGGCCCTTGAGAATCTAACATATGATGGATCCCCAAATTAAGGTGTGGAGAAGAGTGGAAGGTGTTCTGTTTAGGAATCAGAGGGATGGCCACTGTGGGAACAGCTGATTGCTTTTATTAGAGC
The DNA here is from genome assembly GCA_963574415.1 of Tarsius wallacei. Lineage (NCBI taxonomy): Eukaryota > Metazoa > Chordata > Mammalia > Primates > Tarsiidae > Tarsius > Tarsius wallacei. Next base: position 6,002 of record CAUYQG010147896.1, on the reverse strand, counting down.
TGAATGCAGTTTGGGAGAGTTAAAATTGCTTAGACTTGTGGCCAGAGCTGCTGGAGTTAATAGCAAAAGAAAATGATGGTAAAAGATCTTTTAAAAATAAAATTAAATACTTGCTGAAGAAAGTCAAACATTTTGGAAGTGTGTGACGTAAAAAGCGAAGGTTTCCTCTAACTTCTTTTGGTGTAAACCCTTTGGTTTTTTTATTCAGTTCACATGCAAATAGATACACATATCAGTTATAAGTTTCATGTGGACAGGGTTTCTGTTTTTTGTGTTTATTTTTTAAATCACTTATATACTCAACATCTGTCAGGATAACTGTCAAATAGAAGACATTCAATAAATTTTTTTTAAATGAACTCATTAAATTGTATATGTGTAAAGGTTTTTTGGTAATGATATCACACAATATATATGACATTGCGTTTGCTGTTTTCACTCAATACTATGTCAAAGCATTATTCTATATTAGAGTGACCATACATTTTTATCTTTCTAATGAATTTATTCAACTTAGCTCTCTATTGACAGACATTTAGATTATTTCCAAATGTTCAGTATTAGAAAAACATGCGTTGAACGATCTTGTATGCAGGGATTGGTTGTCAAAGATGTACTTATTTAAAGTGTTAAGAAAAACAAATTGCTCTTCAAAAAGCGTATACCCATGCTTTTACAGTCCAGAAGTATATGAGGGTGCCTCTTTCCCCAGCCCCTTGCCAACACTGGATGTTATCAATCTTTAAATCTTGCCAAACTGATGGCGAGCAGTTAGTATCTTGTTTTAATTTGCATTTCTGAGTCTTTGGTGTCGTTTAGTATTTAAAACTGTGTTTATTAGCCATTTATCTTTCTAAAAGGTAGTTCTGTAGTCAGTCCTTTTAGTGGAGAAAGGGATTGAGAAGAAGTCTAATTCACCATACCTTTTCTTTCTTTCTTTCTTTATTTTATTTTATTTTTTTTTTGAGTTGGAGTCTCACTCTGTCACCCAGGCTGGAGTGCAGTGGCTGCTCCCGGCCACGGCAGGCTCGACCTGCTGGGCTCCGGTAATCCTTCCGCCTCAGCCTTCCAAGTAGCTGGAACTACAGGTGCGCACTACCACGCCCGGCTAATTTTTGATTTATTGTAGAGATGAGGTCTCGCCAAGTTGCCCAGGCAGATCTCAAACCCACGGGCTCAGGCAATCCACTCACCTCCCAAAGCACGGGATTACAGGCTGAGCCACCAAGCCCGGCTTCAGGATACTTTTTCAATGTGTCCTGTAGTTTAGAATACAGTTCTCCCCCACCTCACTTCCTGCTCACACACATGTACACACCAGTATGTAAAGAAAGGCAAACATCCAGATCAGACAACTTTACTTGTTTGCCTGCTGGCCATTGATCACCCACAAAGCTTTTGTTTATGTATTCAGAAAGAGCTATCTGGTAATTTACCAGACTCCAGTTCACCTCATTTGAGACCTTATGTATTACCTGCTTGCTTTGTCATCAAAACTAGTTTTAAAAAAACAGATTTCAGTTATATTTTTGTGAAGTACTGTTTTTTAGTATGGTACATGTGCGTAGCACTTAGAAATGCATCGTAATATGGAAATCAGAAATGCAGACAAAAACGTTGTCACCCCTTAACAGGTTTATTTGGGGAGGCAGATATAAGGACACGTCTGGCAGCATTATGAACAGCACTGGCACCAAGGGCAACTGTAGGGGGTTAATGGGGACCCTGCATCATTCCTTGCCATGTGCCTGGTGAGTATACTCCTAGAAGTTTCTGGGAATGGTAGCAAGTGGGGAAAAGGCTGCAACCAACAATCAGTGTCACAAAGTGGGGATGACTAATTTGCTGAGGAGACCATTGAGACAGATGTTTAATTAGCTGAAGTCGGAGTGGATAAATTGGGAGAGGACTGCCTAGGCAGACAGATGCCTTTTTCTTCTCATCTCTCATTTAACTGTGCTTTTTCTTTCTTTCTTTCTTTTTTTTTTTTTTGTCCTTACCATTTTCTTTTTGAAGACAGCATCCTCATATTGGAGAGGTGGGAGGAAGGTAGAGAGAAAGTACCAAGGTAATGATTCCTATTTGGTTGCATCTACTAAACACTCACTATATTCGTGTATTTTTTGCAACTGACATTTACAGAAGACCTTGGAAGATGAGGATTATCTCTTTTTTATGGCTGAGAAAACCAAAGGATATATATACACACATACATATATACATGTATATATCATGGTGTCCATGTATATATGTGTATATATACGTATATGTAAGGGGAGAGAGAGGAGGTATTGTGTGTGTGTGTGTGTGTGTGTGTGTGTGTGTGTGTGTTGCTATTGAGTTATATATATAGATGAGATTTAAACCTAGGCCCCCTTGATTCTTGAGCCCAACGTTTTTTTACCTACATCACAACTTCCTCCCTTAAAATGTAATGTGGACGAGGGAACTTTCTGGAGTAAAGGTAGTAGACTATGTATGGACAGGGAATCTATTTATTCACAGGAGCTGTGCATTTGTCAGATTATCAAATGGTATTTGAACAACTCATATATTTTGTATGTACATTTTACCTGAAAGTAAAAAGAAAATCCTAAACAAATACCAAACTCCAGTTAATAATAAGCACACTGAAGTGTTTAAGAGGGGATATACTGGCGTCTCTTCCTTGCTTTGAAATGTTTTTTTTTTTTTTAAGATGGATTGATGGGTAGATACCTAATATAGTCAAGTGTAAATTGTAGAATCTTTGTGATAGATGCATGGGTTTTCAGTGTACAGTTCTTTTAACTTTTCTGTGGTTTAAAAATTCGCATAATGGGAGAGAACCCACAAAAATTTAAAAGATACAGTTTAGACTCTGCTCATATTAATCTGAATTTACAAATATGTGTCCTTGTGGCATAGAAAACACTAATCTTTATTTCTTTTTGTAGGATATTTTTTATCTCATGTTTTAAACAACATCCTGGGGTCACTGTTTCTTCCATCGACCTGTGGTTTTAAGTCGCATATACAGTTACAATAGAATAACAGTTGTTACTACTTAATGATACTCAAAATTGGCCAGGCAATGTGCCACTTTTTAAAAATTATATTTTAATACTTAAAACAACTATTTGAATTGGTTGTTGTCTTCATTTTACAAATGAGAAAATTAAAGCTCAGAGTGGATGCAGGACTTGCCAAGGTCACACAGCTAGTGTAGGGGAGAAGGGACTCAAACCCAAATGTCCAAAAGTTGTACTGCTAACCACTGTATGATACTTTCTCCCACTGGAAAAGGTTACCGGACCCACAGCTTATTAGAGGCTGTTGCCTTTTCTCTCTAGGCCAAATGAGCCTGCTTCAGTTGAGGGTGGCTGCCAGACTCAGTGGAAAAGGCATAGACTTTGGAAGCAACCAGCCCACATCCCCAGTACAGCTGTTACCATTTACACATGGTTAGGCAAGTCATCAACTCCTTTGGACCTCTTATCTTTTCTCTAAATCAGAGTACTAATACCTACCTTACAGGGTTGTTCTTTTGACTGAATGCAAGTAACAATCTGTAGTAAATGCTCAGTGGATGTCAGCACCATCAGCCCTGTTGCAGTACTATGTGTTCTGTTTAGGACTTGGTTTGCTTTTCTACCCATAGGACTTGGCCTTTGCCTGCACCTTTTGTTTTCCAGTGAATTAAGTCTATAGAAATTTTATATCCTGTGATAGAATAAGCCTTTGAATTATGTTTGAATTTGAATTTGCTGGAAGTACTGTTTACTCTGAACAAGGAGAAAGCTAGACCCAGAAAGTCAACTCGAATGTTTTTTTACTAATCAGAGAACCATATATATTCCATATATATATATATATACATATATATATATATATGGATTAACGGTCACAAGTCTCAGTAATCAGAAAACTTATATCAGTAAATTTAATTTCCTATGCCAAAGATTCTTGAGATAAAGTGAGCAAACTATAATTGCCTATAGCAAGAGAGTTTTTTTTTTAATTTATAAGAGGTTTTAAAAAGCTTTTGCATTAACAGTTTAGTAGTTCATAGAGCCTGTTGCTTCTCAGAAAACATTTAAAAGAGGAAATATACTTAATAATGCAGTAACCCCAAATCTGTGAGGGTTTGCACATGTTTACCTGTTCCAAAAAAGTCACCCAGAGGTCCAACAGGGAAAGACACTGGTTTATTACCAATGGCAGCAGGTTGGTAAAGAATTCACGCCTTGGGGCAGTATAGCAAACAGTTTTATAATCAAAGCAATCAAGCTAATCATTCAAATTCCTATCTGGTGTTTACAATTACATTGACTAAGAGTGATGACTGTGCTGCTTTTGACTTTTCCTGGTCTCCTGCATCCCATGACTCATTGGGAATGTGCACATCCTTCAGCAACCAGTCTTGGCCACTCCCTGAAGGAGGGGGGGAAACAGTCCATGTCTGGACAGTACCCCCACAAATATCAGTATGATTTTTGAGAGAATATTATAGACTTATAGACAGAGAGGCTTGGAATGCTGCATGTCCCCCTTACATCTATCCAACCTCCACAGTGAGTGTCAATCTCCCTCAGAGGAAGCAGAAGGCCCTCTTTTTTCAGGCAGGCCATATCATGTAGTAGCTATAAAGAAAACTCTTCTTCCACCAAGACTGATTATAGCTACAGAAAAACCACTGCTTTACAAGAGTTACCCCACCACAGAAGACTTCTCCAAAACCAGCCGGGGGAACTGAGACTCCTAACGTCTACTGCTTGTAGAGGCCTGACACAGGAGCTATTTCTCCCTTATAAGCAATTTAAAAAGACAGATTTAAACAACTGCAATGATAACTTTGCATAAAAAGTTTTTCCTTTTTGAGTAAATCACAATAGCAGTACTTTCTGCCACATATCTGCAACAGCTTTAAGTGCATTAAGAAAAAGAAAAAGAAAAAGAATCAGTGAGGGTATTCTTTTTCTGCCTTACAATGACAATAATGTCCAGAGACAGAGATGACTTGAAATCAGGAAAATGACATTGGATTAGCCCTGTGAGGCAGGTCTGAGGAGAGGACGTATTAGCATCTACCTCTCTGGTTACCTAGCTACTAATCACAGCATGGCAGTCAGCTAGGTGTGTAGATTCTACTGTGTCATCGAACCAATTTTTCAAACAGAAAGTCAGTGAGATGTGATTAAAGCCCAAGTGCTGCAAAAGATACAAGGTGGTCTATTGGAACTCCTCAATCTTCCTGGAAACTGTCACTACATAATCATAGAAATATCAAATCATAGCAAAACTTCCTTCCTCCTTTTTTTTTGCACACAATGCAAAAAATAATAGCAGAACAATAGCATTTAATAGCAGAAAAATATGAATTAAGATAAAGTATGACTTAAGAAAGTCTAAAAAAAACCCTGAGGGTCCTGCCAATCTCTCTGATCCAACGTGTCCAAAACTAGACTTATCATCAATAAATATTTATAAGTACGTTTCTGATAGTGACTGAGGATATAAGGATGATGTTGCCTGTTCTCAGAGAGCTAACGTTCTAATGGAAATGGTCAGTAAGCAAGCCAACAAGAGACATTTGATAGGGACTCCTGCTTTCAGCTTTTAGGAGTCCTTTCATTTTCTGACAGAAAGGGCTTCCTTGAGTTCCAGGTTTGTGAGTTCCCCCTTGAAGGGTGTCTCTCTTGCCTCTAGGCCCAGGCATGACCTCAGTCATTCCCCTTATTTCCATACATTTCCTAATCAGGCTGCCTACACCCCTCCTTGATGCAGGGAGAAGTGGACAAGGCAGCATGGGAGGGGCTGGGTAAATGTATGAACAATAGGTGACGCCATCTGGATCAACAGGGGCCATTAAGAAGGACAGCCCAGCCGGGCTCGGTGGCTCAGCCTGTAATCCCGCGCCTTTGGGAGGCTGAGGTGAGTGGATTGCCTGAGCCCGCGGGTTTGAGACCCGCCTGGGCAAGCGAGACCTCATCTCTACAATAAATCAAAAAATTAGCCGGGCG
>CAUYQG010147888.1:0-20229 GCA_963574415.1 Tarsius wallacei | reverse complement strand
CTTTCCCTACACTCCTGGAAATGCTTCTTCACATTACAAACCAATGGACTGAAATCTACTGATTAGAAAAGTTTGGTGGTTTTTCATTGCTAGTAAAGATGTATCATTCAATAATATCTTTTGTGATCATTAAATAATTGTGAAGATTTTAGCAAGATAGTGAAATACTTTTATAATTACATTAAAAAGTAGAATAGCATATTTCATGTATACTCTATTTACAACTGAATAAAGAATTGGAAGAAACCAAGCAAAACAACAATAATTTAATTTGGTGATGGAAGCACTCAGTATATTATTTTCTTCCTTATATTTTGATCTTTGCTCATGTTGGGGAAATATTTTTAAATAAATAATTATAATATAAATGAACATCAAGTCACGTAATTCCTTTTCTAAATCCTACAACCTAAGATGTCAAAAAGTGAGCAAAATATCCTAAAGGGCCTATTGTTGAGCTGCGTTTCCAAGGTGTTATCTGGTAGAGGTATGCGCTGAATGTTGACTGAATGTTGACTAAAGTGATACTTAAGCTATCTAGTAATTTCAAAAAGTAAACGCGAAAGAGCAGATCACACAGCAAAAATGACAAATTGACAAACTGCATTAACAAATTCTGACCTGAACTTTAAAAGGACAGCTACTATCTTGTAATCACCTCTACATTAAGGATTTTATAACTGATTAAAAAATACTAAATAGTATCTATGAAAAAACTGATTATCTTTTAGCTCATCATTTGATGATGATTAATGAGAATTGTTTTAATAAATGCATCTACCTGATATATATGCACACTTAAAATGGCTGAGATATTGGGCCATATCATAGTCTTTATACCTAAACCAATGAAAATTTATTAATATGAGTATTGAATACCTTTCATTATTCTACTTCCCCCAAAACACCAGTTCAGATATCACATATGGATTATAACTGACCTATACAATGGTAGTCCCCACTCTCTTTTCTATTAATCCAAAAATGAACAACCTATTCTTAGAGATTAAAGGATAAAGAAAAGAAAAAAAATAACGACATAAAAAAGAAGTATTCCAGATGCAGTGGTTCAAAGATGAGGAGGGAAAGAAACTGCTAGAGGAAAACTGCCTTAGACCAGCGGCTCTGATTCTACCAGCACATTTGAGACAGTCAGCCTGTCTGTAAGAACCCAGCACTCTATGCCAACGCTGTACCTTTCCCTACACTCCTGGAAATGCTTCTTCACATTACAAACCAATGGACTGAAATCTACTGATTAGAAAAGTTTGGTGGTTTTTCATTGCTAGTAAAGAATGTGGGACTTACAGGTACTTTTAGTAATATTGCATCTATTGAGCAGCACCTTCTGGTTTCTAAACAGTTTTTGGTAAAAAGGAATTTTTATATCTAACCCATTCACAATAGGAGTCTACCTGTTCGAAGCAACAAGGGCTCCACTATTTCTGGCCATGAAAAGTCAGCCCACTGTAATGACCATGTATGTCTTCATCAAGACAGTATAGCCATTGAGAGAGAGATCGCCGACATTCCCTTTGGGGGGTGGGAGGAACAGACAAAGGTGAAAAGGGGCACTGAAGGGCACCCTCCACCCTCTACCCCCACTTCTCTTCAACCAGAACAGCTCATACTCTGATTGGCTAGATAGATATAGAGAGCTAGATATCCATACACAGCTGGGCTTGAGAGAGGATTCTGAGGCCAAAATCAGGTTTAAGAGCGGTGCTACAGAAATATAAATTTCTGTCCTTCCAAAAATAAAAAAGTCATACTCTGTACTCACGGAGCAATCTTCATCCACTATGAAAATGGTGCATTTTTGCACCTGCATAAAGGAGATAATAGTGGCAGCTATTTTCTTCAGAATTACTTCTAATGATTGTTGTTCTTCAAAAATTAAGCTAGCAAGGTCAAGCAGCACCTAGACAAGAAAATTAAGAGCTTACTACTTAGTAGTTATTTGTAATTATTAAAGCACAATGGTTTATATGGGCTATAAATTGTTTATAGAATCTAATAGATTATGATCAAGCATGCATTCAAATATTAAATATGTCTCTGCTTATTAACAGAATTCTCTGTTGATTGTTCGTATGGTTAATATAGTTGTTAAGCTCACAGGCTCTGAAGCCAGAATAATGAATTTTTAACTCTGAATTTCTTTCCTGATGGCTTTGTGGCCTAGGGCAAGTTTCTTGAACATGAAGATATGATTGGTACCAAAATCATAGGGCTATTAGGAGGATTGAATAAGTTAATATCTATAAATCATTTTGAACGGTATCTGGTACCTAATACAAACTGTTAATGTTGTTGTTCAAAACTCTGAGATCACTATTTGTCAATATTGTCACAGAGCATAATAAATATTATCCAAAATAAACAAAATTTTAAGAGTTTCTTTTGTGTTTTTTTTCTGGTAATTTCTCTTTCCAGCAACTGAACACCATAGAAGTTCTTCTAATCTCATAAAGCATTTATTAAATGAAGGAGGAGATAAGGTATTACAAAAAATTTATCAGAGGTGACACTATCCTACCTGATGTCCAAAAGATGACTAGGAATCATTCTGGTGAAGTGGAAAAGAAATATTTCAGGCAAAAATAATAGAATTGAGAAAGAGCAGCATATTGAGTTTTGATAAAGGTTTTATGGTACATAGAGAAAGAGAAGAACTGGAAGATGAGATTGCAGCGTTATACAGAGAAAGAATCCGAAAAGCCCAGTCCACCTTTTGAAGCAGTTTGGACTGTGATGCTCTGCAGGAGAAAAGTGACATGATCGTACCTGCATTTGTACAAATGGGGACTGGATGAAGGGACTGCAGGGAAGGAGCAGGAAGAAGTCAGAATACTGCAGTTGAAGAAAATGAAAGGCCCAATATCTTATTAACAGAGAAAATAGAGGGTGGAGAAGATGAATTACCAAACAAACAATGAAAAAAGAATCACCTTAAGTCTCCAGACTGAAAGGGATGACCTGACATACAGGCATCAGCAAGGTGAATGAAGAGTCAGGTTGTGAAATTAAGTTATAAAAGCAAAGATAACTAATCTGAAAAGCATATAAACAAACAGTCTATATATGTATATACATGCTAAAAATAAAATATGTAATATATGTCATATAGCTTATATTAATATGTTATAGATAATATACATAAAATATCTTCAAAAGAGCCAAGAATCAGAACAACAAGGATGCTAGGAGACAAAGCACTATCTTTAAACTCTGAGAAACTGATTTTTCAATTTAGAATTTTGTACTCAAAGTGGCCAGGGACAGTGACTCACACCTGTAATTCCAGTACTTAAGGAGGCCAAGGTGAGAGGATTGCTTGAGCTCAGGAGTTCGAGACCAGCATGGGCAACATAGCAAGACTTTGTCTCTATAAAAATATTAAATACTATTTGGGAGGCTGAGGAGAGAGAACCACTTAAGCCCAGGAGTTTGAGACTGCTGTGAGCCATGATTGTGCCACTGCACTCCAGCCTGAGTGACAGGGAGAGACCCCAGCTCGAAAAAAAAAATTGTATACCCAAAGTGGTAGGATGGTACAACAGATATTTTCTTGCATGAAAAGACTCAGAAAGTTTACCTCATTTGTACCTTTTCTTAAGTAGTTAATTGAGAATATACTGCAGCAAAAGAAGGAAGTTAATTGTGAAAGAAGTTGTTATGGAATCCAGAAAATAGTGGACTCAAAGAAATCAGGGAAGAAAAGTTCTTTGATGACATCTGTGCAGCAAGCATAGGGCTAAGTAGTTTAACTCAGAAGAGCAAAGGTAGAGAATCTCAATTCAGCTATCTCCAAGGAAAAGGGAACTCAACAGAATGCCTAATATAATTAAGAGATTCAGGGGCAAAAAAAAAAAACAAAAAAAAACAAGAATATGAGACTACATTAGAGCAACGAGTTCAAGGAAAAAAAGAAATTCAGAAACATTGAGAAAAATGAAAAGTTATGTAACAATGGCAATACAAATATTTATATATTCACAGTACTTATGCTTTGTTTTAACTTGCAACTTTAGAAATAACCTAAACAAAGCTTAAGAAAAGCTCATCATGGTCACAGAACAATATATTTGTTACCAACACGGGTAACCTAAAAGAAAAAGTCCAGGTGGGAAACGCAACCAGGGAGTTGCAGTTGGAAGGAGAGATAAAGTGACAGGAATGCTGAGATGTTTGTGCTATGAAATATGGCATCAAGGGCAATGTCTAGAGTTGTTAAAGCAAATACCAAACCATTATTTAACATCACAAATGCAACCCATACAGTCACTTACAACAGGGACATAACGATGCTGGCAGGGTAAGGGCACTGGCAGGGAGGGGAGGTGGTATAAGTCAAGTAAATACTCATCTCCCAGGTTAATGAATATCATTTAACAGTGATAAAGCAACTGAGCATGGAAAATAAGAAACAAAAATTACTATTAGAAAAAAACAGCGAAAATATCTAGAAACGGAATCCGCACCATTCAAACTTTTAATCTGCATATATTTTGATAAAAACTTTAAAAAAAAGTCTATATTCCTCTTTAGTAATCAGATTTACCTGATTTCTCTTGTTCTCCAGCAGGGAAGTCTCATAAAGTTGAGCATTATGAAGAACAATACCGCAAAATGCCAAGTAAGCAGCAAAGTCCTGGAAAACAGATAATAGACTCATAAGAATCGTCTATGAAACTGCCTAGTTATGTTGCCTGAAACACAAAAGACATTCAAAAATATTTAGTTAGAAAGTCAAAAGTGTAGATGGTTGTTCTGCATAAAATTAGGTTATTACAAACAAACTATTACCTGGATGGTATAACAGGTAGACGTCATGTATTAGGGGTCTCCTAAGATCATTCACTATGTATAAATTAATAAGGAACTGTTTATATCATTTGAAATTGCAATTCATTCTATGCAAAATTTGGTGTAGTCTCTGCATGATATTAATACTATAATTTATGCTGAAACTATATAAATAGCTTGGAACTTATTACTGCAACAAAAAAGATTGCCGTACTTGTAAAGAGAATATTGGCAATAAGATAATAAAGTTAAATATTATATAAAGTTGCAAATATGAATTTAAATGTTCTTTTTGACATCCATCTATCATCCTCATTATACTATATAGAATTACATGCTCACAATTATATTAATGATTGATTAAAACAAATCTTTAGGCAATGTATTCACAACTATGAATTTATTATGCTAAGATGTGACAGAGCCTAAAAATTGCAAATCAATTCAAGTGGGATTTACAAACATAACAGAGGGAATATAAACATAATAATGGAATACAAAGTCAACCTAAAAACATCTTTCCCCACCAAATATCCTCAGCTATCACTAACAGAACAGGAGGCTAGATGTCTATCACTCTGATTTTAAAAAGCACTTGCTATGTTCTAAAGCAGCTTAAACATGGGGACCATCACAGGTAACAACCCAGCCCACAGCCCCAAGACAAAAATAACTGTCTTTTTTGAGTGTCTTCCAAATTCAAAGCTTCTACTAATTTTCAGGGGAAGAACATGAAAAGCAATGGGATTAGAACAGCAAAAACCGAGAGGGCTATGATATACATATGATTATATATTTGACAGGAAAAATAATAAAACCTACTCACAGAATGAAATTATAAACAGATTTAAGGGCTTTCTTTCATCCTTAAATGGAAAACATGTCAACGAGGTTGGTGTGCAGAAGGTATTCTTCCAGAGTTGGAGGAGAAGGATAATAAAAATACTGCTTACTGCTGTTCTTTCTGAAGCTAAGTTGACATCATCCAGCCTGAATTCGCACCTTGGCGCCCCACCGTCTGTGTGCAAAGCTTATAAAACACTGGGAAACTTTCTTCACCAGGAGGCAATTTCAATTTTTAGTCAACCAGAAGCACTGAACTTGGAGCAGTACTTTTATGGGTTTTACTCAAGGTTGGACCTCTATAGCAGTGATGAAAGGCAAATGATACAGCTAAAGTACCGTAAGTCACCCTCTGTATGGCCCCAACATGTCCACAGCCCAGTGGAGATGGCAACATATTGGGGAGGGCTCTGGGGATTCCTGCTGACTTAACAACACAGATACTCACAAGCCAGATAAACACTGTATTTAGCCTAACATACACTTTTGAAAAATGTTAACTGTAATGTTTGTGATCAACCATTTAACAATGCTAATCCTAGCGGTCCAGACACTTCTTCTTTTTCTTTTTGAGTTGGAGTCTCACTCTGTTGCCCAGGCTAGAGTGCAATGGCACAATCAAGGTTCACCACAGCCTTGAACTCCTGGGCTCAGGAGATCCCTCCACTTCAGCCTTCCAAGTAGCTGGGACAATAGGTGTGTGCCACCACGCCTGCTAATTTTTTTTTAATTTTTTGTAGAGAGGTCTCACTGTGTTGCCCAGGCTGGTCTAACTCCTCGCCTCAGTGATCCTCCTACCTCAGCCTCCCAAAGTGCTGGTATTATAGGCATGAACCATCATGCCTAGTCTAGATACTTCAAAGATAAAATATCTTCCTAAACTGGTATCATGCCAGATACCAAGTTTTCTTACCTTTTCATCTTTTTCAGTGAATGTCCCACCATTCCCTGATTTTTTGTTGATGGCCTGGGCTACACCAACAACCTGGGAAGAAGGGAGAAAAGTGACAAGATTTTCAATGACAGAGATTCCTGGTATAAATTCATCAAAGTATGTTTGAGGAAGATATTCTACATGTGCTTTCACATAACACTAGGCCACAGAACAAAACAAAAGCCCTCAGCTGAATTTGTTCTCTATCACAACATTCTTTTTCCTACAAACACTCTGGATGTTTTTAATTTCTTAGGACCCAGAAATGTTTGATTCTGTGATTTCACCCTGCATTTTGAATGACATTATTAGCAATCACATTTTAAGTAAATCTTTTCCATAGCTTTTGAATATAATCACCAAATTTCAATTGCATTTCAAATAAAGTATATCATGAAATGAACATTTTATATGTGTTTTAAATACAAAATTTCAAAATAGCTAAGTGTTCTTTTACTAAAAATGAAACAGGGCCCGGTGGTTAATCATAGAAGGAATTATTGGTCACTGGGATCATTAGGGTGAAAATAATTCTTAACGTAGGGATGTAGTCCAGCTGCTTCTGAAACTTCTGCCCTTGAAAATTATTTTACCTTCAACAGACTTATTTTTGGGAAAAGAGGTTATTGAAAAATCCAAACAGAAATTAACAGGCTGAGCCTTATTTCAAATAGATCAAAGGCATTTGAGAGTGTATTTTACTTACCTTTTAGTTCCAACTTCATTTTGAATTATTACCTTAGTCTTATAAAGACCTTCAACTTGCTTTTGCCTCCTCCTTATTACTTACAAATCTCACCCTTTCCTTCATTCTGCAATTTAGTATCAGTGGAATAAGTGATTACTCTCTAACTGGTTACACTCTAGGAATATGCAGTCCTTAGTTTGTGTGGACGGTTCATCCTTGCTTTCTCATCCTTGCATTCTCAGCTCTCTCCTGTCTCTTAGCTTTAAAAAAAGGATATAAAATTCCCCCCGCGGACAGCAGAACAAGGAAGGGGAAATACATCTTGTCTGATGTAGTTCTCTACTCTCCATAAACCTTTCTTTTTTCCCCTTATGATAGAGTAAAGGGATATTAATTTTTTTAAAAAACAGAATTATCCAATTATCCTATGTCTTATTATTGCCTTAGTTCAACTCTCCTATGTTTTTGCACACTTTTTATCTTTTCAAAATAGCTGAAAGATTTCTAGATGCTAGAACCTCAATGACTAAATGTCTAGGAAAACATGTCTAAGGTTAAAAATGTTTAGCTTGTAGCTAGGCATGTTCACTTGAGATAAAACTGATGAGAACCACTTGAAGGTCACTGGGGTTTAATATAGAGCAATATAAGTATAAACTGGTTATTTATTTTATTTTATTTTATTTTATTTTGAGTTCGCTTCTTACTCTGTTGCCCAGGCTGGAATGCAGTGGCACCCTAACAGCCACCCCAGCATCGACTTGCTGGGCTCCAGCGATCCTTCCTCCTCAGACTTCCAAGTAGTCGGAAATACAGGCGTGCACTACCACACCCTAATTTTTTTTAATTGTAGAGATGAGGTCTTGCCAAGTTGCCTGGGCTGGTCTCGAACCCTCAGGCTCAGGCAATCCACTTGCCTCGGCCTCCCAAAGTGCTGGGATTACAGGCTAAGCCACTGAGCCCTGCCTAAACAGGTTATTTTAAGTGTTCATTCATTCACTCAACAAATATGGAAGTGCCTACTATGTAGCAAAGAGTGATAAAAACTGAGGAAATGATGACTCTGTAGGAGCTCAAAATCAAGAATGAGCGATAACACAAACATGCACTTAAAGGGTGGTGCGTTCAGTTTCATGATACAGATGGCTATGGATTGCTAAGAGCATTGAAGGGCACTTCGTGTGGGTCAAGAAGAAGGCTTCTCAGAATTAGTAGCATTTAAATTTTCTTTAATAAATGGTTTTATATAAGAAAGACTTACATTTTAAATCCTTAGTTTAAGAAAGATAGGTTTAAAACATATCTAGAGACTGTCATGCAAAACTTCTGACAATTATACAGTACCAAAGCATATGCTGATGTGCTTTTTGTACCTGAAGCTGTGTAAAAAACCGTACTAAGCAAGAAAGTAAAGAGAAAGCTTCTGCTCACTCAAAAATATAAAGAGACAAAATATCATCTGTTTATTAAAATGACCAATAATCAAACTATATTAACTTTTTAGTCCATCATTATATCACCTTAAATTGACAGTTTCCTTCAAAGTTTTAAAAGAAACAAATCAGCTGCATAACGTATTTTTTGAAGTCAAGCCTAATAAAAGGAATAATATTGGTTAGATTAGGTCACTGGAGTTCCTTGAAAATGAGGTCAAAGTCAGTGTGTAACAAATTAGCTCATGGTGGTCCATTACTACAGATATTCGCAACCTACTCAGTAATCTGTAAACGGAGTGACTGAATGATGATTTAAAATTCTAGGGAAGATCTGGGAGAAAAGAGGATGAGAACTGTTTTACAGGTGGGTCAGGGAACATCAAACACTACCAGAAAAGCAGAACCCAAATATGGCTTGTTCCAGTGGGTCTGCAGAATCTTCCATTTAACAAGAAGATAACTTACTTCAGTAGACATGGGAGAGATTCCCGGAGCACTCTCTTTATTAAAACCTAGGTCCCAGTTGCAACTTAAGCCTTTTCTCTAAGAACTAGAACAATACAAAGATGCCCACTCACTACTTTTATTCAACATAGTACTGGAAGTTCCAGCCAGAGCAATCAGGCAAGAGAAAGAAACAAAAAGCTTCCAAATTAGGAAAAAGGAAGTAAAATTGTCCCTCTTTGTAGTGATGTGATCTTATATCTTATATCTCGAAGTCAAGCCTAGTAAAAGGAATAATGTTGGTTAATTAGGTCATTAGAATTCCTTGAAAATGAGGTCAAAGTATGTGGCAAATTAGCTCATGGTGGTCCATTACTACAGATATTCACAACCTACTCGGTAATCTATAAACTGAGTGACTGAAGATTAAAATTCTAAGGACAATCTGGAAGAAAATAGAATGTGAAATGTTTTACAGATGGTTTAGAAAAATCAAAAGACTCCACCAAAAACCTCTTAAATTTGATAAATTCAGTACAATTGGAGGATACAAATCAACATACAAAAATCAGTAATGTTTTTCTTCCCCAATAATGATCTATCGAAGAAATTAAGATGGCAATCTCATTTACAATAGCTACAAAAAAATAAATAAAATACACAGAAATATGTTGAACCAAGAAAGCCAAAAGATCTCTACAATGAAAATGACAAAACACTGACAAAAGAAACTGAAGATGACACAACAAATGGATTTAACCCATATGCATGGATCTGAAGAATTAGTATCTTTAAGATGACCATACTGTCCAAAGCAATCTACAGATTCAATGCAATTGAATTGACCCTATCAAAATGCCAAGGTCATTCAAAGGGTCTTTGAAATGTAATACTAATTCTTCAGATCCATGCATAAAGCTGCAGGCATCACGCTGCCTGACTCTTCAAAATATACTACAAGGTTAGAGTACCCAAAATAGCATGATATCAGTATAAAAATGACACATAGACCAATGAAACAGAATAGAGAACCTAGAAATAAAGCCACATATTTACAGCCAACTGATTTTAGACAAAACCCCCAACAACCTACATTGGGACAAGAACACCTCTTCAATAAAAGTTGCTGGGAAAACTGGATAGACGCCTATCTCTCACCATAAACAAAAATCACCTCAAAATTAATTAAAACCTTATATGTAAAATCCAAACTATAAAAATACTAGAAGAAAACCTAGAGAAAAGTCTCCTAGACACTGGGCTAGGCAAATAATTTATGACTAAGACTTCAAAAGCACAGATAATGAAACCAAAAATAGACAAATGGGACTTTACCTAAACTAAAAAGCTTCTGCATAGCAAAATAATTAATCAACAGAAAGAAGAGACAGCCTGTTGAATAGGAGAATATTTTTGCAAACTATTCATCTGATGGAGACTAATACAGAGAATACACAGGGATCTCAAACAACACAACAGGAAAAAGAAAACAAAATGAATAATCCCATTAAAAAGTGGGCAAAGGACATAAATAGATATTTCTTCAAAGACATACAAATGGCCAACAGGTATGTGGAAAAATGCTGAACATCACTAATCATTAGAGGAATGCAAATCAAAACCACAATGAGATAACACCTTACTCCAGTAAGAATGGCTATTACTAAAAAGAAAGCAACCACACACACACACACACACACACACACAAAAAAAAACCCAGATGCTGCTGAGGGTGTAGAGAAAAGAGAATGCTTATACATTGTTAGTGGGAATGTAAACCAGTACAGTCACTATGGTAAACAGTATGACAATTTCTCAGAAATCTAAAAGTAGAATTATATAGTTTGATCCAGCAATCCCTAGCCGGAAAATAAATAAATGTAACCACCTTCATTTGCATCTTTATTGCAGTGCTATTCACAACAGCAAAGATATGGAAACAATCTACGTTTCCATTAGTGGATGAAAGATTAAGAAAATGTGGCATATATGCACAATGGAATATTACCTGGCCATAAGAAAGAAAGAAAGGTCATTTCTTTCTGGAACTGGAAGTCATTATCTTAAGTGAAATAAGTCAGGCACAAAGGAAGCTAACAAACTGGATCACATGGAGGTAGAGAGTGGAAAGATAGATGATAGAGACTGGGAAGGGTAAGTAGGGGTGAGAGGGGCAGGGAAGAAAAAAAGTAGGTTATAGGGTACAACCTTGCAGTTAAAAGGAATAAATTCATTGTATAAGCAGAGTAGGGTAACTATACATAACTATACATAAAAAATGTTTTGTACTTGGGTGATGGACACCCCTAAATACCTGTTAATCATTATGCATTACATACATGCAGCAAAGTTTCACATGAACTCCATAAATGTGTACTCATAAAAACAAATACATAAAAATTTTTTAAAAATTAAAACAACCAAGCAAGTTATTTCAAGAGATATTAGACCAGGACAATATAGTTGGCCCTCAGTATCCAACTGCAATATAAAATATTCTCAAAAAAGAACAATAAAAATTAACAATGCAACAATAAAAATAATAAATAAAAAACAATACAGTATAACAGCTATTTACACAGCATTTACATTGTATTAAGTATCATAAGTAATCTAAGTGTGTGCTCAGAACAGGGTACCTGAATAATGGCTTCTCTGTTTACAACATATCCAACAGAAATCTGGGGTCATTGTGGCAAGGGGCACAGAGTTTGTGGCCTCTTTAAGAACAAATGCCCTACATGTGTTAAAAAAAAAAAAAGTAATCTAGAGATAATTTAGGGAAGGACGTGTGTAGGTTAAACACAAATATATAAGAGACTTGGTTGTCTGTAGATTTCAGTATGGGGGGATGGAGTGGGGTCCTGGAATCAATCACCCAGCGTTTATCAAGTAACAATTGTGTACCGAATATGCATATTTTTCCATCATTAGATGGATGACATTTAAAAAACAACACTGATTAAAAAAACATAAAAATAGAAGGGTATAGTGTTTGTCCAAGGTCACATAGACAATAAAAGACAAAGAATGACAATAAAAGACAAAGAATGTCCTGACTTCCAAGGATCCTGAATGAAACTAGCACCCTCTGCCCTCTCCTGTTCATATAAAGTCCTTCCTTCTGCTGTCATCTATTGCTCTTTTAAACAAATTAGTTCATCGTCTTCAAAACAAGTAACCTCTCACTATAGGCTTTTAAATGTCATTTTTCAATAACGGCTTTTATGCAAGTATATGTCAAGCTTCTATGAGAGGCACAGTCCGTCCTTAACAATGTTAGCTTTCTTATCAAATGGTCTATTCATCTCTGCCTACCTGCTGGCTACCTGGACCTCAGATGCAGGTACGCCATGCTATTTTTTTTTAAGCACAAAATAGCTACTTTGTTTTCTATTTTACTGGTACTTTGCACAGCATAAATGGATATTATGTCCTCACAGAGTAGAGTGTTCTTTTAGGAATGCAAAGGGCATGACTTGACTCTTGCTGAGTGAGCAGTGTGGAATGTGACAGCTGGTTGTTTCAGGGCAACTGATCATTGCCACAGTGAGCAATTTCTTCTTCAATAAGCAGCTGCCCCAGCCATTTACTGAGACTACACATCAATCCCAATAAATTTACCTTTTCCTAGTTCAAGGGATGTTCAGCATGGAGACTAAAAGCAAGGAAGAAAAGTAACAGACTACAAATCTTAGCTATCCCTCTCTCCCAGTCACAGAATGTCTCCATCATAATGACAGGATTCAAGATATTCTAACCTGAGCCAAAAACCATACTTCACCAAAAAAAACCTAGAGCCTGATAATTTATACAGGAGGTGGGAGGGAGAATTCATTCCAGCGCTCTTTTTAATCTTTTTTTTTTACTCATTCTTTTATTCTGCAATAAACATTCAACAAATGACTACTAAGTGCCTTTATGTATCAGTCATTGTTTTAGGCAATGAAGACACAGTAGTGAATAAGACAGATAAAAATCCCTGTCCTCATGTAGGTAACATTTTAGTCAGAATGTTAAGCTCAGAAGGAAATCCCAACCCCATACCCTCTACCTATTTTACAGATGAGCAAACTGAAAGTGAAAGGGTTGATAGGACTGACTGAGGCTTTTTGACCTGTCTTCCAAATCCTAACCAGTCACCAACTTATGGTAATATTCCATGAGGTAGGCAAAATAATGGTCCCCAAAGACATCCTCATCCTAATCTCTGGAACCTACAAATATGTTGCCCTTAAATGGCAAAGGGAACTTTACAGAAGTTAAAGATTTGAAGATTATCCTGAATTGTCTGAGTGAGCCCAAAGAAATTACAAGGCTCCTTGTAAGAGAAAGAGAAAGCAAGAGATTCAGAGTCAAAGAAAAATTTGAAGATGCTATGCTATAGATTTTGAAGATGGAGGGAAGGGCCATAAGCAAAGGGGTGTAGGCAGCCTGTAGAAGCTGGAAAAGGCACGAGAACAGGTACTTCCCCAGAGACTCCACACAAGGACACAGTCCTCTGAACGTCTTAATTCTAGCCCAGTGAGAACTATTTTAGACACTGACTTCCACAGCTATAAAATAATACATTTGTGTTATTTGAAAGCAATAAATGTCTGGTAACTTTTAATTGTAGCAATAAGAAACTCATATATTCAAATAAATTATTATTCTCACATCCTTGCATTCCTTTTTCATGTTTCCTCACCCCACATGTATCTTCTGTTTCACCATCTAAATCATCACTTGACATCTCATTCCTAATTGTCTTCTTGCCTTCAGTGCATCTTTGACACTTAAGCCAAATTTATCTTCTTGGGACACTTTTGCATACACAGATCACCTCATTTCTCAGAAATGTGTAATGGCTTCACCCATGTATATGTTAAAATAAGGACCACCTAATATTCCACACCCTTACCTTGAACCAGATCACTGACAAAAGTCTTTAAATTAGAACATTGCAATGTTCTCTGTTCACATCATTCTGTGAAACATTGTCTACAACCTTCTCTATGAGGCCAAGTCTTCAAAAAGCCTTCTCTTCAAACTTACCTCTCTGAAAATCTGTATGCCAGTTGATCCTCTCTACATCTGACAATGGGGTGTTCCTTTTCAACCTTTGATCTCATTTTCCCTACTCACATCTTAACCCTCCAATCAGATTGTTTTCTAAGGACATGATTTATATTTTAAGTCTTATGTTTCTGCCAGTACTCTGCGTTGTTTTGGAATGTACTCAACGCTTGAAAGATATTTGTTGTTGATGATAATGGGACAAGTGTCAGAGAGAATAAAATTTTTTAAGATGAAGCACTGACTGGACAATTCATATTCAAGTAATAATTAATTATATCTTTCTATTTCTCTTCCTCTACCCTTTGCTTGCTATTAAGAAATCCACCCATTTCTGAGAACTCTGTGTAGTACTGAGAAATTTATGCTTAAGAAGACTTTAGTTATGGAGTTGACACTCATAGCTTAAAAGGACTTCATGAAAGGGGAGAAAGAAAAGCTTGAGATTACTAAATATTTAATTTTAAAAACATACAAACTCACAAAGAATAAGATAGTCAACATTCATACTTTTGTCATCTAGAACAGCGGTGATGTAAGGCTTGTTGACACACAGTTGCCTACTCCCACACTGAGAGTTTCAAATTCAGTAGAAATGGGTTGAGGCCTGAAATTTGTATTTCTAAAAGTTCTCAGGTGACAACAAATGCTGCCAGTTCAGGGACAAAACACAGTTTGAAAATCACCGATATAGAATTACTAAATGTTGAGATTTAATGATGTTTCCTTTATTATTACTATCCAATTAAAATAAAACTAAATTGGCTTTCTCTTCCCAGCCCCATCCTTCTCCCTCCGATCCCTCCTACTCAGTCAACCTTGCTCATTATACTCCTAAATATATAAATCTATAAACTAGGCAGCACTTTTATCTAAAAGTTTCCTTAAATAAAATTATGTAACATGCATCATTGTGCAACTTGTGATTGTGTTCAATGTTGTTTTATAGATCAACTTGACTAGATCTGGTTGACTCAATTTATATGCAATATTGCACTGCATATCAAATTTTATTCATTTGATTTCCAGAGATTGAATGTTTAGGTTTGCCTTTTGACTACTACAATCTAGAAGGAACATATAGACACTCATAGAGGTCTCCTTGTGCACACGTGTAACAACTTCACAGGTCAAATCTTCAAAAGGATTACAGAGATGTATATTCCTACTAGCAATGAATAGGAATTTCCATTAACCTCACATTCTCATCTGCACCTGGTATTATCAGGCTTTTTTAAATGTTTGGCAATCCTATGTGTAGAAAGCTATATCTCTCTGTTGCTTTTATTTGTATCTTCTGATTACCAGACAGAATGAACGTCTTTAAATTTTTTATTAGCTATGTTAGTTTTCTCTTCTGTGTTGCCTATGTGTACATTTGTCAACTTTGATCTTTTTATTGTTTTGGGTTTCAGGCTCATTAATAAATTGAGAATCAAGGCTTGATATTTCTTTAAATGATTAATAAGATTGATTTTATTTGGTTCTGATTTCTTTTATCTTTCTGTGTATACAAGCGCCTCTACACCTACTATTTATCTTAAGAGATCGTGTATGGATCTTCCAGAGCTGGGAACAAGACAAGCATAAATAGAGAGAATGGTGCTTTCAGTTTACTCTCATAGTCTAGGTTGCTAGGAACAGGCAGCCAAGCTGAAGAGAAGCTTCCAGGAAGTTGCAAGATATAAAACAACAGTGAAGATAACTGGCATCAGAAATGCATGATCAATGCCAGTATTTCTAGTATGGTTAATAAATCTCTTTCCAGTCAAAAGCAGAAAATTCATGTATTAAAAAGTTTGCGATTAAAAAAAGGAGACGGGTGGGCCTGCCATATGACAGGTATTTTGTATCCGTTAATTCATTTAATCCTGGCTACAACCCTTTAATTATTATTCCCATTTTATCACAGAGCAACCCAGTGTTCAACAAAGTTAAACAGCTAGTCCAAGAATGTGTAGACCCAGACACTCCCAGGTCTGATCCCAAAGTGTACTTTCTTTCTACTATTCCCCCAAGGAAAAGGTGAGACCAGCACTAGTATAAAATACAGGTGCCTAGGGACTATTCTTTTAAGCTAAAGGAACAATGAAGACTAAGGGTCTTTCAGTCCATCCCAAGGCTTAGTCTTTGGATCTCATAAATATGTTTATCTTGTTATTGCATACTTTTATCAAAGGGAACTGAACAATTTCACAAATCCAAAGTGGCTGCTAAAAGATGTTTTCTTTGACTTAAAGTCTTGTGACAAGTTTTTATAGCCAGGAACCATTTGTGCAATGTTTAAAAATTCTATGTATCAGTGAAAAATAGATTATAATGCAGTCTCAAAAATAAGTAGATTCTTCAAGAAAAAGTCATGTAATTTATGGTAACAGGTATTAGAGTTGCCCACAGGTGGTGTGAACTGACTGGGATGTCATTTACACAAAGATATATACACATTTTTCAAAACTTAACAAATTGTACATTAAGATCTGTGTACATCACAGCATATAATTTTTAATTACATTTTAAAAAGTAATTAAGTGAATTTGTAATTGCTAAAAGTATGAAAGTGCAGACCCATGTGCCAAGTTCCTGGCTGCCTGGGTAATGGTGAAGCCAGCCGAGGTCCTGACCATTCGTTCTGTGCTGTTATGCAGGATGGATGTTTTCCATATGGGGCTATGGCAAATCCAGCCTCTAGGGGTCAGTGGCTATCATGCCCCAGGAACATCCTGTGGGAGCGGTCAATCTGAGATTGGGTCCCTTCCACACGAGGAAATGCTCAGCATAATTCTTGATCCTAGTGTTTATTCTCATCCCTTTGAACAATTACAAAAAAATTCTTCCCTGCCAAATACTAAATTCTCTGCCACATTAGCTTTCAAGCAATGAGGTAAAAGGCTTAAGTCTAGAACCATGGGGATGTTTTGCCTTCTTATTAGATCACTCTGTCCCTTGGGATAGAGAGATTCCTTCCAGAGACAGAGCAACACATAGTCATTGCAAGCAAAGTCTCCATATATGCCCCTTAAAAATGGTTAGAGACACAAAGGTTACTTAGCAGAAGAAAGCCTGCTGTCTTTCCCATGGCAGGACACGTTGTGTTTACAGTTGTTGTTTAACTTTCCATTCCTCCATTTGTCTGGCTTTACAACATTCTGAAAAGGAAGAAACGGACATTTTCTGACGCCCACTAGGTAAGAGCTCTCTTTCACACTGCCTCTCTGCTTAACTGGGAGAAAGCTCAAAATTCCAATAAGAAAATCTGGATATCAACATGTATTGTATAAACTGTAGGTTGTATCAGAATAATTCCACCACTGTCTGTGCCCACCTTTGCACATGACAAGGCCAAAAATTACTTTAGAGCCCTGGATCTATTTAATAACCAAAATTTATTTTAAGGGTGGTGTCCTGCATGCTGCCAGGTGTTGGCCTGCAAAGCACAGGTTTACCCTGGACAGTGTTGTTGGACTTGGACTCTGTTAAGCCAGAATCAAATTTGTTCCAGCAATGCCTGTACTTATAACAACTCCATGCCTCTATAGCCTTGTAAAATGTGGTGCTAATAAAGCTTCCTGATAATTACAGGGTAAAGGGGTGTGCCCATAATGTGCACCTAAAATAAACAGAAGAGAAGAAGAGAAGTAACCCAGAAAAAGTGGTTAAAAAGCTTCATGCATCAAAACACTGACTAGGATGAATCCCATTAAAGTTGGTACCAAACGGGTTGAAAGAATACCTTCTTTATTAGAAGTGAACTGAGAGTTCAGATCACTGCTATTGCCTATACTGGCCCAGCTGACCACATTCCATGGGAAGCTAGGGATCCAATTCTTTTAGCTCGAGACTCAAGAAAAAGTGTGTGTGTATATACATATATGTATATAATAATTTATTTACACTCAACAAATCCTTCACATAGAGAACACAGTCTATTATGTCATCACAGTCAAAGCATAATTTCATTTCATCTTTGTTTTTTCTCTAAATGGAAGACAAGCCTGAAAAAGTAATCTTATATGAAGACACAGATGCAGATATCTGTCTTACCAGTGAAACTCCTAGCTTTAGGTGTCACCAGGAAAAAAAAGGCATGTCCCTTTCCAGATAGGTATACCAGGTAATATTCAATGAAGTCATTACAGGTATACCTTAGAGATATTGCAGGTTTAGATCCAGACCACAGCAATAAAGTGAGTCAGAGGATTATTCCGGTTTTCCAGTGCATATAAAAGCTATGTTTACACTATATTGCAGTCTAAACTTGTGAGATAGCATGATATCTAACAAAACAAAGTACATGCCTTAATTTAAAAATACTTTATTGCTAAAAAACGTTAACTGTCATCACAGCCTTTAGTGACTTATCATCTTTTTGTTGGTGGAAGGTCTTGCCTCAGTAACGGCTGCTGACTGTTCAGGGTGGTGGCTCCTGAAAGTTGGAATGGTTGTGGCAACTTCTTAAAATAAGGCAACAATGATGTTTGCCACTTTGATTGGACTCTCTTCCTTTCAGGATAGATTTCTCTGTTTGATAGCATTTTACCTACAGCAGAAAGTAAAAAAATTTCTTTCAAAATTGGAGTCAATCCCCTCAGGCCCTGCTGTTGTTTTATTGGTAAGTGTATAAAATATTTTAAATCCTTTGCTGTTATTTCAACAATATTCACAGTATCTTCAGCCAGAGTCTACCTCTCAAGAAATCTCTTCCTTTACTCATCCTAAGAAGCAACTTCTTAGCTGTTAAAGTTTTATCATGAGATTATAGAAATTTAGTCACATCTTCAGGTTCCACTCCTAATTTAATTCTCTTAAATTTCTACCACAGCTGCAGTTACTTCCTCCGCGGAAGTTCTGAAACTCTCAACGTCATCCATGCGAGTTGGAATCAACTTCTTCCAAACATCTGTTAATGTTAATATCTTGACTCTAATTCTATGAATCATGAATGTTCTTCATGGTATCTGGAATGGTAAGTCCTTTCCAGGATATCGTCTATTTATTTTGCCCAGATGCATCAGAGGAATCATTATGTATGGTAGTCGTAGCCTAATAAAACGCATTTCTTAAATAAGACTTGAAGTCAAAATGACTCCTTGATTCATGGGCTGCAGAATGGATGCTGTATAAAGGAGCATGAAAACAATATTAATCTCCTTGACCATCTCCATCAGAGCTCTTGGGTAACTGGCTCATTGTCAATAAGCAGTAATATTCTGAAAGGAAACTTTCTCCTTAGCAGTATGCTTAAAATATTCAGTAAACCACGCTGTAAACAGATGTGCAGTCATCCAGGCTTGGACGACATGGGTAGAGTAGATTTAGGATCATTCTTAAGGGCCCTAGTACTTTCAGAATGGTAAATGAACATTGCCCCTTTAACTTAAAGTCATCAGTTGCATTAGCCCCTGGCAAGAGAGTCAGTCTGTCCTTTGAAGATTTGGTTTTTAAAAATTATTTGTATAAATTTATGGAGTACAAGTGTAATTTTGTTATATGCATAGATTGTGTATTGGTTCAGTCAGGGCTTTAGGGTATTCATAAGCTGAATAACACACATTGTACCCATTAAGTGTCTTTTGAGACTGAAGATTTGAAGCTAGGCACTGACTTCTCCTCTCCAGCTATGAAAGTCCAGATGGCATCCTCTTCCAATGGAAGACTGTTTCATCTACTTTAAAAATCTGCTGTTTAGTGTATCTACCTTCATCACTGATCTTAGCGTGATCTTTTGAATAACATGCAGCAGCTTCTCCATCAGCACTGGCTGCTTCACCTTGCATTTTTATGTTATAGAAATGGCTTCTTTCCTTAACTCTCATGAAGCTCTGCTAGCTTCCAACTTTTCTTCTGAAGATTCCTTACCTCTCTTAGGCTTCATAGAATTGAAGAGTGTTAGGGCCTTGTTCTGGATCAGGCTTTGGTTTAAGTCAGTGTTATGGCTGGTTTGATCTATCTAAACCACTCAAACTTTCTCCACATTAGCAATAAAGCCATTCCCTTTCTTATAACTTGTGTCTTCGCTG
>CAUYQG010147886.1:0-20426 GCA_963574415.1 Tarsius wallacei | reverse complement strand
ACAACAAATCAAAAAATTAGCTGGGCGTGGGAGCGCGCGCCTGTAGTTCCAGCTGCTTGGAAGGCTGAGGCAGAAGGATCGCTTGAGCCCAGGAGGTGAAGGCTGCAGTGAACCATGATTGTGCCAATACACTCCAGCCTGGTTGACAGAGTGAGACTCCGACTCATTTAAAAAAAAAAAAAAGGTGAAGCAGACACACTTCATGACCTCCCTCCCACCCACATTGGAGATGGGAGCACACCATGGAATAAAATGCACTGTGAGGCCCAGGCTAGGCTCCTCTCTGTGGGTTTCCAAGCAACCTCAAAAGAGTTGCTCCAAATAGAGTCACTTATTCTAAAGGTCCACATCATCAAACCGAGACTAAGTTGTTGATCTGACCTTTAAGAAATCAGGGGAGAGGCCGGGGCTCGGTGGCTCAGCCTGTAATCCCAGCACTTTGGGAGGCCGAGGTGAGTGGATTGCCCGAGCCCACGGGTTCGAGATCCACCTGGGCAACTTGGCGAGACCTCATCTCTACAACAAATCAAAAAATTAGCTGGGCGTGGGAGCGCGCGCCTGTAGTTCCAGCTGCTTGGAAGGCTGAGGCGGAAGGATCGCCGGAGCCCAGCAGGTCGATGACAGTCTGAGTGACAGAGTGAGACTCCAACTCAAAAAAAAAAAAAAAGAAATCAGGGGAGAGATGGTAGCTGAATCCCCAAACAGGCCAGTTTTAGGTGGAGTGATAAGAAAGTTTGCTCTGCTTTAACCCTTATGAGGAAAGCACCCTGAGGTCATATGATGTCAGCCACTCTGCTTTTTAGTATTGTGGGATTTCCTTGTTCCTGTTCAAGCTGCCTTATACAAGCCGATTGTTTGCTAGCTTGGCTGAGCACCTTTTCTACTTCGTAGGTAAGATTCTGCACAACTCCTGATTCACTAATAAAAGCCAATTCGATCTTTAAATGACAATTGTTGAAATTTTATTTTTGATAGAGTGAAAATCGCTCTGTCCTTAAAGAAAAGCAGGGAATGAGTTATTTTGTCCAGACTGTCAAATCTGATCTTATCTATACCCCAGCAGTAAGGCTCTGACCAAATTTTTGTTTCTGGACACGGTCAGTTCTAACTGGCGGTGAAGGACTCTTCATTTGGGAGGCAAAAGGAAATACAGTATTTGGAACATAGTTATACCAAAAACCAATTGTTTGTTGTGTACCTGAAAGTCAAAGTTAACTGGGTGCTCTGCATTCTATCTGGCAAACCTAAGAAGGAGGCATAAGAAAGGTGGTTTAATTTTGTGGAGCTAATTTTTCTGAAGAATGTGGTTAGAAACTCTGAACTTGATCATGTTTCCTCTACACAACTATTTTGAGGAATTTATTTATTTATTTTTTTGAGTCAGGATCTCACTCTGTTGCCCAGGCTGCAGTGCAGTGGCACAATCACAGCTCACTGTAGCCTTGACTTCCTGGGCTCAAGTGATCCTTCTGCTTCAGTCTCCTAAGCAGCTGAGACTACAGGCACACATCACCATGCCTGGCTGATGTTTTTATTTTTATTTTTTTGAGTCTGAGTCTCACTCTGTCACCTGGACTGGAGTGCAGTGGTATGCTCATGACCTCTGCAGCCTTGACCTGCTGGGCTCAGGCAATCCTTCCACCTCAGTCTTCCAAGTAACTGGAACTACAGGCATGCACCACTACATCCAGCTAATTTTTTAATTTATTGTAGAGATGCAGGCTTGCCAAATTGCTCAGGCTGGACTCAAAACCCTAGGCTCAGGCAGTCCTCTTGCCTTCGCCTCCCAAAGTGCTGGGATTACAGGCGTGAGCCACCACACCTGGCTGGGAAATGGTTTATTAAATCCTTTGAATTCATTTCCCATAAATTAACCATTCTAAGAGTGTTGAAAATTTTGGGTGAAAAGCATCGCATTAATTAGAAGCATGCTATCACAGTCTCCAAGTATGGTTTTTCAAGAAGCTTGGGGAAATTGCAGTTGGAAAATGCTATTAGCATCAATCAAAATAAGAAAAGAGCACAATACCCAGAAACTGCCAGTGGAGAGAAAGAGAAAAAGAAAAAATCAAAAACTAAAATAGGGTAAACTTTTCTGCCTGGAAATGTTCTCTGCAGCCCCTGGCATCCTACTAAGGAGGCTTTCTGGCCTCACCCCATGTGGGAGGCTCACCTGAGAACTGTGGAAAAATGGAAACAGACCAGCCTTTGGGATATAGATGGCATATTCACCACCTAAAGGAGTGCTCATGCTTTGTGGACAAAATCAAGTCAAATGCATGGCAGTGATCAGCAAATTATGAAACTGTGGAAGTGCTGATGCTCCCATTTTCAATTTTTTGATGTCATGACAGGTAAGTGGTGCAGGCCATGTGCACGGAGTCATCATCACTTGTGGTTCCTTTTTGACCCCCAAAGCAAATGGCTTTTCCCACTATCTTTAAAAAAGCTAGCTTGAAAATTATTATCCACAATCCCACTCCTGTCCCCCCTTCACTCACTAATAACTTCAGATACATTTTTTCCTATCTTTTAAAACTACTGTTTTTTGTGTAGAGTATACATTATTTTGCTCTGCTTTTTTTTTTTTTTTTTTTTAATGATCTAGAACTCCTTTTAAACATCATTCTAAATAGCAACAGCATACTGGAAATAAAGTTGAGATTAGCAGAGAAATATTTAACAAATGATCCAAAATACTTGCTAGAGATCAGCCACAAATGCACTGACCCTCTTTTGCAGATCACAAGTTCTGCTACCCATCACTTGCAGGATGAAATAAACAAGCACTAGAAGTAGAACAAGAAAGGGGATTTTATTCCAAAAGTTGAGAGACGGGAAATGGCCAGGCTTATGCCTCAAATAAACCTGTTCAAAATTTTAGGCTAAGGATAGGGGACTTTAGAGGAAAGAACGGAATGAGAGAGAAGTGAATGTCTGGGAGGGGTACAGGGAGCTGATCTTGCTTTGATAGTTAATATAGAATTGTTGTCCACCTGCAGTGTGGGCTGATATAGTCCTAATTGAGGACAATGGGGAATCCTGCCGTGGGGTCTCCAGACTCGGCTACTGCAATACGAGCCTCTGGAATCTCTCAAGCAGGTATACAGTTAGATTAGAAGGGAAAAATAGATCGTTAAAGTTTAGGCTAAGAGAGAAAAAGAACTAAAACCGTTTCTCAAAAGCTGAAATGGAAATTCTCTGTTACACTTCTACTGGCTGGAGTCAAGACAGCCACATTACTAGTTTACAGTGTTCATCGTGTCCATAAAATAAAGCATAATGAGTTCTTCAGAAAAGGTCCATGTTTTTCAGATATTGATACCTGCGGGGGAAGTTCTACGATGAGTTCTTCTTGGGAGGATCCATTTATTCCACAAATAAGCTTGCATGCAAGAAATGTGAAAGACACTGACGAGGTCCAGGACATGCTACCTTAAAATAAGGCATGTTGGCATATTAAATAGTTTAAGCCAAAAAAACTTAGGCTGGGTGCAGTGGCTAACACCTGTAATCCCAGTGATTGGGATGGCCAGGGTTAGAGATTGTTTGAGCCCAGGAGTTTGAACCTGGTCAGCATAGTGAGACCATGTCTCTACACAAAATTTTAAAAAAATAACCAGTGTGGTGGCATGCATCCAGTTACTTGGGAGGCTGAGGCAGGAGGATCAATTGAGCTTAGGAGCTCAAGTTTGCAGTGAGCTATGATTGTACCACTGTATTTTAGCCTGGGCAACAGAGGGAGACCCTGTCAAAAAAGAAAGAAAGAGAGAAAGAGAGAGAGAGAGGGAGGGAGAAGGGAAGAAAGGAAGAAAGGAAGGAAGAAGGAAGAAAGAAAAGAAAAGCAAGAAAGAAAGAGAGGAGGAAAGAAAGAAGGAAAGAGGAGAAAGAGGGAAGGAGAGGGGAGAGAGAGAGAGAGAGAGAGAGAGAGGAAGGAAGGAAGGAAGGAAAGAAGGAAGAAAGAACTTTGAGAAGTGGCAGGTTCAGGAAGGCAAGAGGTACCCTCCCTACACCCAGATGCATAAAGCATTCTCATCTCTGAAGGCATAGGGCATAGAGAGGAATCTGAACACACAGGCCTTGCAAAATTTTCCTGAGTTTATTCACACCCTTTATTCAATCACGTTCTTCCATGACTTTCTACTCTTTATCAAGCCTAGCATAAAAACACTCAGGTTTAACTGTCTCTTTGGGTCATCATTGCCTTATGAGGGTTCCATGCCACATAAAACTTTTTCAACAACTTTGTATACTTTGCTCATGTTTATCTTCTTTTTTTTTTTTTTTTTTTTTTTTTTTAGTCAGAGTCCCACTCTGTTATCCAGGGGCTGGGGTGCAGTGGCACATAATGGCTACCATAACCTTGACCTGCTGTGTTCAGGCGATCCTTCTGCCTCAGTCTTCCACGTAGCTGGAACTATAGGCGTGCACCACCCAACGCCCAGCTAATTTTTTAATTTACTGTAGAGATGAGGTCTCCCCAAGTTGCTCAGGCTGGTCTTGAACCCCTGGGCTCAGGCAAGCCTCTTGCCTTTGCCTCCCAAAATGCTGGGAAGTGCTGGGATGACAGGCATGAGCCACCAAGCCCGGCCTAATCTGCATTTAGTTACAGTGATCCAGCCAAGGAAACTAAGGTGGGTAGGAGAAGAGAAGATATTTTCCTCCCCACGACAGTTTCATCCAAGTTTTATTCTCATAGCACACCTGCTGTAGACTGCAGACTTGTGTAATGGCCCTTGGAGTGTGGCCTTTTCTACAGGTTCCGAAGCATATGCGAAAGTCAGCATCATTTTTCTTGGGTTTCTTGTACATATACAGTACTGTTTTCTATCCCTACTGTTGTGACTCTAGCTTCATTGCCTAAAAACATCAAATAGTCACAAGGTCATATTTATGCACAACCTCAGTGTATAAATATGTCTGCAATAGCATTCTTTATCATTGCAAAAATATAAAATAAAAAAATCACCTAAGTGTTCAGTAGTAAGAGGGTTGACTAAATAAATTACAGAACATGTATGCAATCCTGTCCATGAATGGAAAATTATTCAGCCATCAAAAGCAGTCATTATGGAGAACATCTGTAAGTTAAAAAAATCAAAACTGGATACCAATGTTTATGTAAAAAACTTAGATTTTACATGCTCGTGAAAAGGGACTAGGGCATAATTTTAAAAATAATGATAGCCAAAATGGGGAGGCAGTGGGTACTTTTCATTCTCTCATTTCTTAGATTTCTGGGTTGTCTAAATTGCCTTCCTTGCTTTAAGTAATCCTGTTTGTTTGTGCTGGTTGTGTTTTCCCTGGTTACCTGTTGCTGGTGAGGTCAAGGAATATCCAGGCTCCTTGATGGCATCCCAGACTTCTCATGGGCATCCACTTCTAGCATTCTACAAATCTGACTCAGAGGTGAACAGCTGATTTTGACTGAGCACTGTTTGTTCTTGAGCAAACTGTTTGGGCAGGTTATTATTACTTAGACAATTTGTTTGCACAGGCCTCACTGTTGCAGCTCATAAAACGGGCTCTAGCTAATAGTACATGGAGAAAGAACAAGCACAAACAGGGCAGAACTAGAGATGAGCTCTGGCCTCTGCCCATCAAGCTTGAAAGGTGGAGGGTGGTACCTCCCCAGCACATGCCCCTGCATGGAGTGACTCAGAGATGCCCTTACTGACAGAGATCCTCTTTCTTACTTCTGCCACTTGGCTGCAGAGTATTTTGGCACTTTGCAGTGGGGTGATGGAGAATTGGAAAAAGCTGGGAAGGGTGAGGATCATAGCAGGAGACACTAATCTGGCGGCAGGGGAGTGGGAGGGGGGGTGCTGGAATTTAACTACCCAAATTAACATATCCAGAAAGGATACTGGACTTGAACTGGACTTGAGTCGTTATTTTTATACCGTGCCTTATTTTGGTCTTTGGGCATGTCCAAAGGTAGTGGTTTTGGGGGTGGACGCCTGATGGTCCTAAGTCATCCTTTGCAATGTGCAACAGAAGCCCAGCCAGAGGTGACAGACACAGGCACAGTGAGCCCCAGTCAGATGGCTTGTATCCTGGGTAGGGTTTTGAGAGGCAGTATGGTGGTATAGTAAGAGTGGGGTTGGGGTGGGATGGCTTGGCATTTAGGCAAGGTGGAGAGTGGAACTGGGAGTTGACTAGCTTTGGTCAATGAAATGTAAGCCAGTTCCCAGCTGAACCCTTAAAAGCCATTGTCAGAGTTTTTGTCTTATTTTCTTTCACTTTCTTGCTTTTCTCCCTTTGACATGAGAACAATATGACCCTCAAATCAGTGGTTATAAGTGACTGATTTGGGGGACTGTCCTGATGCCAAAGACTTACCTTAAAAATGTTACCCCTTTAAGTCAGTCACTGAATCGCCAATAAAAAATTTAATTGGGCTATTTCACACAGCTCTTTTGAGAAATGAACAGGGTGATGCTGGGAATGCATTTGGCTCAAAGAAGTGAATAAGGACCAAAGGCCTGCCCTGTCTCTTGGGCACCACATTCTGGGGATTGAAAGGGAGGGTCAGTGGTGAGAGTTTCAATTGTGGCTGTTTTGTTTTTCCCTAAATTGTAATTTCTTTTCCACCTTCAAAAATATTGATCTAGAAATGAAACTGTTACAAAAACACATGCATTTTTTTATGTTTCGGAGAAACCCAATGTTCCCGAAGGAAAAGGCACTCATTGTGGTTGAAATTACGCTCTTTTTGCTAGCCTGAGCATGACCTCTCTTGAATGAGAAATTGCACAATGCTTCCAGGCCTTCTGAGCTGAGATTTATTTTTCACAAATAGCTGAGCTAGAAAAACCTGCTTCCATCGGTAGAGCTGCTTCTGTGAGGGGCAACTGCAGCTCTCTTTGCTTTGCAGGGAAAAAGCTGTCCCACAAATATCTCACATTTCTGTCCCCACAGTTTTTGGTGCAATTGTCTCCTCTCTCTCTAGCCCCTTCCATGATGTCAGATTCAGCCTTCCTTGCTACTTGCAGGAATTGTGAAATTGTTTTAGTGCTGGTCTCTCCCCAGCTCTGTTTCTCCTATGCACTGCTGCAAGATTCTTCTTCCTACAGCTCAGCCCCATCGACCTTTTGGGGCAGAAATATTTTCTCGCTCCCTGTTGTCATCAACATCACCTTGTTCTCTGGGTCTCGATTTTTCTCTTCAACTTCAATGCCTTCCTGCCCACAATAGAAACTCTAGCGTCTATCAGGAGTCAGGCATTTTCCCGAATTACAGTCATCACTAAATCTTTTCTAATCCCTAATCATAAGTAATTTCTCTCACCTGTGAAAGCTACCCTAGCGCTTAAAACTTCATTTAAATAAATTCTAGAATAAGTTATCATCATGCTGGAAATATTGGGAATAAAAGAAAACAACAGAATGAAAACATAACCACATTTCAGGAGATAATTAGTGTCAACACTTAGTGTATTTTGTGTTTGATAAAGACTAAAAAGGATTGGCAGGAGAGTGAAAAGTAAGAGCTAAGAGTTGATTGTACACATTGGGATCATGGCATATTGGAAGGCAATAGGGAATTTGAACATCTAAAGCTAGAAAAATCGAAAGATGTCCATATTCTTTGATCCAGCAACTCTATTCTTCAGAACTTATAATATAGAATTAATAACATAAATATGCTAAAATATTGCTTTGAGAAAGCTTATTGCATTATTGTTTTTAAAAGCAAAACAAAAAACATTAGAAACAACACAAAGATCTATCAACCAGGAATTAGTTAAATTAAAGATGAAACATCCATTCAGTGAAATGCCATGACACCATTAACAAGAAGGTAAGTTGTAGATTAGAGTAGATAGTGTGATCCAATTTGGTACTGTGTTTTTGTTTTTCACAAGTATGCATATTATTTTTACTTATCTAAAGTCAATTCTAAAGTCCATTGCCTAGATTATTTTCACAAACAAAAAATTTCTTATGCACAGAACATTTTTTGACATGAGATATACTGATTATTAATGAAAGAGTAAAATTCTTCTTCTGATTTGTATATTCCTATATTTTAAAACAATAAATAAAATATAGTTGCCCCTCCATACCGATATTTTCTACATTCATTCAAGGATTCAATCAACTGCAGGTCAAATATAAATATATACAAAAATGGTTGCATCTGTACTAAACATATACCATTAATTTTTTTCATTATTTCCTAAACAATACAGTATAACAGCTATTTACATAGCATTTACATCATATTAGGTATTATAAGTAATCTAGAGATGATTTAGAGTATACAAGGATGTTAAGCCTTTAGAGTATACACAAGGAGGTGCATAGGTTATATGCAAATACTGTGGCCATTTTACACAGGGGACTTGAGTATCTGCAGATTTGGTGTTCTCTGGGGCTCTTCAACCCAATTTCCTGAAGATACCGAGGGGCAACTACACTATAGTCCCATGCTAGAACAACAGTAACAAAAATTCATAACTGGAATTGTTGTGGTGGAGTAGTTTAAAGGTTCTCTAAAGGATTTATTTAAAAAGATAAAAGCCCCTTTGAAAATAAAATTGTGTATTTAAAATCGCACATAAAAATGGGGTTAATGTAACAAATTAAAAACAATGAAATCCGAAGTAATATTGTATGAATATTTGTTGGGTTCAATTCTAGAAGTGCTGTGAATCTTTTTTTTTTTTTTTTTTTTTAGAGTTGTGGGGTTAAGTGAAGATTTACTACATAAGTAAGTTGCAAGAAGTGAAGTTTGAGCTTTTAGTGGGGCTTGTCTTCCCTATAGTGGCCCTGGTACTCAGTGTGTTGCCACATGTCCCCTCTGTTCTCTATCCCTCCTTCCCCTAGCAGTATCCAGGACCTGACGACCCCACCCTTTTACTCATATGACCAGAGATCAGGACCCACTTATGAGTGAGAACATGCAGTATTTAGTTCTCTGTTTCCATGATAGTTCATTTAGTATGATGGTCTCTAGCTGCATCCATGTTGCTGCAAAGGAGATGGTTTTGTTCTTCCTTATGGCCACATAAAAGTCCATTGTGTTTATGTACCACATTTTATTTATCCAGTCCACTTTCAGTGGGCATCTGGGTTGGCTCCATGTTTTTGCTATTGTGAACAATGCTGCATTGAGCATACATGTGCAGGTGTCTTTTTGGTAGAATGATTTATGTTCCTCTGGGTATATTCCCAGAAGTGGGATTGCTGCTGGGTTGTATGGTAGCTCAATTTTTAGTTTTTTGAGAAATCACTACACTCCTTTCCACAAAGGCTGAACTAGATTTCATTTCCACCAACAGTGTACACAGCTGCGCCAGCTCCTGTTGTTTTTGACTTGTTAATGATAGCCATCCTGACTGGTGTTAGGTGATACTTCATTGTAGTTTTGATTTGCACTTATCTGATGATTAGTAAGACTGAGCATTTTTTCATATGTCTGTTGGGGGCTTGAATGTCTTCCTTTGAGTTGTGTCTGTTCATGTCCTTTGCCCACTTTTTAATGGGATTGTTTGATTTTTCCTGTTGGTTCATTGAGTTCCTTGCAGATCCTGGATGTTAGGTTTTTGTCACCTGCTTAGGCTTTTACTTCTCTTTACAATAGGGATTTGGACTGCTTCCAAGGCCAAAGAGGTAACCTTGAATGTGTAAAGATCAATGACTATGACCATCCTCTCATCCCTAGGGCTACATGGCCCATTATTTGACTGCTCTAGGAAAGTCCCTTCCCTGCACATTTTGTGTTCCACTCTGCCACACTTTGGGCACAATCCTTTGAGACGCAAGTTCTACTTGCCTGAAGCTGCCAAGATAAACCAAAGGTAAGTAAACACAGATGCCTCCAGGTTCACTCCAAGCAGCCAGCAGGGATAGTGGTGGGCCTTATCACTCATGTCAGAGACTTCTCTGTGTGGCTGTGTTCTGCATTTACTCAAGTGTCAGCCTTTCAGCAATAAAGACTTCAAAAAATAGAATGATCAACAACTGAACTGTCAGGTCATGGAATTCAGTCTCATTCACATAATATGCACTGCTAAGTGCCTCTTCTGCAGTGCCTGGGATTGCAAGTTTCTTCCGGCAGGGGAGGTGTTCTCAGTTCTACCTGTTTAGGACTGGGGGCAGAGGAATCATGGGGAGCACTATCTTCCTTGTGAAAGGAAAGAAAAACCCACTTTCAGACTGAACACTCTCAGAGCTTAAGAACAGTTTTCCATTAAGCAGAAAACCTGAACACTATGCCATGTAGGGTGTTTGTCCATGAAACTGTTCTTCACCCAGAACCTCCTGGTTTAAACCTGCTCAAGTTTTCTGGAGCACTTTCTAGTAAATCACTTTTCACCATGCAACTCTATGAGAGTTCAAACTAATTCTTTTCTATGGTGATCTTTTCTGAGTTGCTCCCCTGCCTCTGGTGCTTAAACATTCACTGCAGAGATCTTTCCAGACGCTGTGAATTGTAGAGCTCGTTAGTGCAGTTTCTAGTGCTTGCTAAAAAAAACCTAAGCAAAAACAGCAAACATTTCCCGAGGCTTTTCTAGACCGACCAGAAGCTACAAAATTAATGGCAATTTCTCAAGGAACTTGCTGAGATTCCCTTTTAAGTTTCTTAGTGGCTCAGTGGACATTCACAAACACAAATCCAATCCCGGTTCATACCCAGCCCTTTGAAGTTTCCCAACCCACAAGTTGGAAAGGCAGTGTGATTTAGGATGGTCAGCAGGGGGGAGAGCAATAAACCCGAGCTCCCCATCAAACAAATAAATGAAACCAATCAGGCAGCTTGGTGTCTTTTGCACCTGGTAAATGCAAGGGCTGGGAATCCCAGGGGGCTGAATGGAAGTGATGTTGATGGCTATTATGGGTTAGAGTAAGAAGACAATTCTTTGCAGAAAGATCAAAGCAATCATTTTTGTTTAAAACTGTTCTCAAGGAAAATGAAAACTTTTTTAGGGTTCTGGGAAGGGAGTGGAGGAAAAAGCCCTATCCACATCAATACTCAATATTTCTGCTTGCACTTTCCTTAAGCACAGACCACGGGTCCTTAAACAAAAATTCTGTGACCTGCCTCTTGCTTTTCTCACTGCATTGCAGACTCCAAATCTTTGGATGGGATGCTGAGGTTTATTATCCCTCTGCCTGTTTGAAGATATAGCAAATTGTTCAAGGCTACCATCTTCCCATTAGGTGACTTGAGATATTTCTGATACTGGAGTCGTTTCCTGGATGTCAGCTGTGTAAATTGTGAGGTCAGTAGCCAAGAGAGAGGCTGGAATGTTGATCCACAGAGGATAAGTCACTAAAATGTTGGCTTTAGTGCCTTGGATGAATAGTTCTATTGTAACATTTCTCAGCAGGGTGTCTGGGAGGTGTAAGGGCACACCCACGCCCCCACTCACACACAGACGCACACAGACACATATGCACACAAACACAGTCCACACACTCGTGCACACCCCACACCCCATGTACCCATGCGAGCACGCGTGCACACACACACACACACACACACACACACACACACACTTCTCCATACTCCCACACCACCCATCTCCCACACATAAAGTGTCTCTGCTCAAACAAGTTTGGAAAACTCTGCCAACAAAATAGAACTTCGTCTTATGATTGACAATGCATGGTAAAAATTTGGAGTAGTCCTGACGTGAAGAAAGCTGTGTAATTTTGCTCACTCACTGTGGTTCTAGGGAAATATATTTAGGAACCGGTATGATATAGATAGCGAAATACAACTCCCTGTCTTCTTGGACTTGCCTTCTGTTTTCAGATTCTGGAAGTTATAGTATTCTTCTGCATCAAAGGACCTTTGGCCTCTTAACTTCCAGGATGGTGAGTTCCCATGGGTATTATTTAGACAAAGCCCCCCAGGGGGCTTGGGCTCCCTCAGGTCCACCCTGTTTGAGGCACTCCTTGATTTGGGCCTAGTCCCAAGTCTGGCCAGTTGTGCCAGCATGTGTGTGGGGTGGGGAAAAGCTTCTCTCTGTGATAATGGGCAGACACTGCAACTTTGACAGAAAGAACCACTATTGCTCAGGCTGGAGGTGGTCTAGACCAGGGGTCCTCAATCCCCGGTTCATGGCCTATTAGGAACTGGACCACACAGCAGGAGGTGAGTGGCGGACAAGTGGAGCCCTGCCTTCTGTCAGACAAGCAGCAGCATTAGATTCTCATAGGAGCAGGAACCCTATTGTGAACTTCGCATGTGAGGGATCTAGGTTGTGCACTCCATATGAGAATCTAATGCCTGATGATCCCCTGGTAACCCTCACCCCACCCCACCTCCATCAGTGGAAACATCGTCTTCCACCAAACAGGTCCTTGGTGCCAAAAATGTTGGGGATCCACTGGTCTAGACTACCTGTTACCCACATTTCTTTGGCAAAATGCCCCTATGGAGGCTCCCCCCACCACTGGAGGGAGAACATGGTGAGAAATTCTGCTGAGTGTGACTTTTCTTCCTGCTCTTTCTTTCTAAGTACACTCTTCATCTAGTTTAACTGGATACATGATGATCACACCAGGGAGGCCAAAAATGTGAGACTGTGAGCTGATGTCTTCATGGGCAACAATCTGAAGTTGAGGTTCTCTCTCCTTGTTGTTGTTCTTGCAGTGGCAGAGAGAGGAGCTCACCCATGCCTTCCTTCAGAGGGCAAAAATCAGGATCTAAAACACCAAGTGTTCAGCAACAGGTTGTGCTACGGAAATGTGAAAGTAATTCTTTCTTTGAAATGGGAAGAAAAATTAAAAATAGGGATGTAGCTTATTAAAAAAAAATTCAATCTAGCTTTGCTTTCAAAGACCTGGGCACAGGAAGGCAGCCCTCCTGGAGCACCTGCTTGTACATTAAAAGCCAGTTACTGGGCTTTTATTTGAAGTCCTTGTTCCTGGGTGGGAGTCTCAGTTTACCCATGGACAAAAAAGGATGCTGTGTCTTAGCAGTCCTTTCAGAGGCCAGATAAAACAGTCTAATCCACCACTGGGAACAGACTCCAAGTTGGATTACCTGAGCATGTCACCTTTGTAGAGGACCACTGATTGTAACTTAATCTTACCTGTCCCTGGCCACAGAATATCTCAATTATGAAAATGAGTACTAGCTAGGTAAATTGTAGTAAATGGTAAAGTGCAGGGGTTAAGGGAATGAAATTTGCACTTAAACAAGATAATTTTTATTTCTAATACAGAAGCTTCTAAATCTGTGACCTTAAAACACTGTAAGCCTCGATCTTCTCAACTGTAAAATTCTGCTTTAGTTGCTGTAAAGATTAAGTAGGATAAATCATATAAATTGTTTTACAAAGTATCTGGTCAACAATAAGGGTTTAATAAATCTAAACAGTTCTGTATACGGTGCACATAGACTATATATATGGCATACAGTAGGTGTTCAACAATACTTGTTTTTCCTGTGCATTTATAAGTCCATTTGCACTCATATTCTTTTAGAAAGATGTCACAAGCCCAAATTCTCAATAAGTTTACACATAAAGGAATCCTGTTTATTTTTGGGGGAGGGGATGTTTTTGTATTTATAACCTTCATTCTCTCTTAAGAAACTGGGATTTAAATCTATGCTGTTTTCTTAACTCTTCTGTCTATACTCTCTTCCAAATACCTCACGCATGCATTGCTTGATGACAGCCCTGTGTCATAGCTTAGTAGAGTACTGAGAGTCAGCCTGTCCTGGTGAACTCAGCCAGGGGAAGCAAGACTCTGGTTGTCAGATTTTGGTTGGTATCTTTGATTGTCAGACTTTTTCAGAGGTGGTGGGGGAAGAGCCTGGTGACCTCTTTGTTTTGTGGTTGCTATGTAGGGGTGTTGTTTGGAGGTCACAGGGGTCGTTGTTAATGGGGAAAGGAGGGCTTCTATGCTCTTCTGTTACAGTTTATTTTAAGTAGCTTGAAGAGGCTCTTTATTATTTCTTTGTTTTGTTTGTTCCTGGTACTTCAAAGCTGAAGGGTTTTTCTTAGGGGCAGAAGAGGAGGTGACCAGAGTTCTAAATAGCCAGGGGAGGATGGAGTTGGTGAGTGGACAGTGATTGCTTATGGAGAAGCAGTTAAAAAGGGGAGGAAGGGAGGAAGGAAAGAAAAGAACAATTGATCTTACTTAAGCAAGAGATTTTTGCTTACAGTAAGAGATTTTATCTGACATAAGTTCAAAGACTTAGTAAAGAAAAAGATGGTTTGTACTTCTGGAAACAACTCATCTCACACTTTCATGGGCAAAACAATCACCCCAGAACTGCTCATTCAGGAGGGCTGTGGGAGTCTGCATTTGACCTGAGCACCCTGGAAGTAGGTGCTGAGGGTCCTGGACCAGGCTCACCTGATACAATTGGAGATATTCAGGGTCCCGAGGGACTGTGGTCATCTGGCCACAGGCAGCTGTTAACTTTCTATGTAGGTCAATTATTTTGCTCTAGACTCCTAACCCCCTGTAGCTTTCTGGGAAATACTTGCCATGGTGAATGGAGATGCAACAAAGGAGGACAAAAGCGGGTCAAACTGTTTCATCTTTACTAGAAAAGTCTCTCCAAGCACGTTGGCGGCCTGCCTAGCTGAGGCCAAGCATTCAGTGTTGGGCTTGGGAAAGGAGAGGATGGAATTGGTCCACATAGGTAAATGACTGAGGACATTGGCTTCAGGGTCCCTGTGCACTAATAACCCATGAGCATGTGGTGCACACAGATGGAAATACACCTGTCAGGACAGCCTCTGCAAGAACACCTGCCCAGTTGGCCCCAGGACTCTCGTTGAGAGTCAGGTAGGGTACACACAATTAGGTGTTCCTGAGCAACAAGGGCTCAAGGATTCAAGAATTACTGGGAAGAGGATCAACATGGTGGCTCATGTCTGTAATCTCAGCACTCTGGAAGGCTGAGGTAGAAGGATTACTTGAGCCCAGGAATTCAAGATCAGTCTAGGCAACACAGCGAAAGTTACTACAAAAAATTGAAATTAGTCAGGCTTGGTAGTGCATGCCTGTAGTCCCAGCTACTCTGGAGGCTGAGGTGGAAGGATCGTCTGAGCCCAGGAGATTAAGGCTGTGGTGAGCCGTGATTGTGCTACTATACTCCAGCCTGGGCGACACAGTGAGATCACAACTAAAAAAAGAATTACTGGAAAGATTCATGGTTTATGAAAACAACAAAGGCAGAGAATAGCTTAACTCACACATCTATATAGTTATTATGGGATCATATTTACGTATAGATTGTACCATAAACTTAGTAACAATTATAAATAACTTCAAGTGATCAACATGATGCTTTGATATAATTTTTAATTCACTATTCATGATGAAAATAATAAGACTTTTCTGGGAGATGTGGGTAAGAGGAGGGTATATTTA
The DNA here is from genome assembly GCA_963574415.1 of Tarsius wallacei. Classification (NCBI taxonomy): domain Eukaryota; kingdom Metazoa; phylum Chordata; class Mammalia; order Primates; family Tarsiidae; genus Tarsius; species Tarsius wallacei. The sequence goes on along the minus strand of CAUYQG010147886.1, from coordinate 5,076 downwards.
AAAGTGTTTGCAGAGCTGATATTATTGCTAGGCAAGGCAAAGGGTTATATGATTAAAAATGCTTGGTAAAACCTGGGTGTAAGGCCAGAGGTACCGGAGGGCGTGGCGGGCCTTAGGAATGACTTGCAACCAATGCGTCTCTGCAGGAAAACCCCGACTCTATCCGCTGGTTCCCCGTACGTGCTATTATCAAAGATTTTCGCTCCAACTAGGAAAACAAAAGTACTGGCTGCAATAATGTTAAGAGATTTCCAAGTGGGCTGCCCACGCGGCAGTGGCACAGTCCGCTGCTGGGAGCAAGACCCGCCCACCAAATCCCCAAGGGGAGATACCCCCTTGCCCCACTGAATGTTCAACCTTCCATTCTTTTGTCCAGGCACCTTGCTACGAGCAAGCCTCAGTCTGCCTCAGACCAACCAAATAACAGGCCTGGACAGGACGAAGCTTGGGACAACATGCTGGGTATTCTTGTCCTGGGCACCAGGGACAAAAGATCTGCTGGAACCTCAGACCTCCTGTGGGTAAATCAGATGGGGGAGGGGTGCAGGACTATGCAGAACAGCAAAACACCAAGCGGGTCATGGAAGACCTCATTCAACACTTCAATGGACCGGTGCTGGTGCGCCCTAACCTCCCAAAATCCCGGGGCCCTTATCAGACGAACCCGAAACTCCTTTCTGTCCTTAACAAAACCCATACCCTACTTAACCTTACTAACTCCGGCTTAGCGAAGGACTGCTGGCTATGCCTCAGGTACTGCCAGTCCTGGGTCTCCCCTGTCCGGGTCACAGGAAGCTGGACTCTCCCTGTGCCTCCAACCCAGTGTCCACCTTCACTACCGCGTTCTGACATCCCTCTCCCACATGACTTTCCCACGGCCCAGTGGGGGTCGGATGGGCCTCCGTCCGCCTCTGCTCATGATCACTCGTGGTCCAATCAACTAACACCCTCTGTCCCCCACTTAACGGAACTGCCTTTCTATGCGGCACTACCATCTACCCAGTCTTACCCCCCGACTAGTCAGGGTCCTGCATTCTTGTCATCCTCCTCCCCACCACTGTAATAGCACCCGGTAACCAAAGCCTGCTTGTCCCCTTGGTCGGTTCCTCAACGTCACAGGTAAGGCGGGCAGTTGAGCTCATCCCTCTGCTGGTGATTTTGTACCTTCTTGTGGCCTGGCAAGGGTAGAAATCTGGGCTCCCCACTCAGCCTTTTTCTGGTGGTAGTGATGACAAGGTTAAAATTTTTTTCTGTAGCATTTGACTGGAGAAGAGCTGTTATTGTCTAAAAGTTTACTGTTTTGTTAAGTTCCCCTTTCCTGATCCTCTGGAGAGAGAGAGAGAAAGAGCAAACTTTTGTTGGGACTTGTTTTGTGTGCACCTGTTAGTGTTTCCAGACTGCCAGCTTCTTCAGTTCCAAGTCTGGGATACATGAAGCAAGAAGAAAACCCAAGAAACTTCCCATTGCTGTCCATTGGATTCTGAGTCTCCTTATGATTCTTTTTCTCTCTACGTTTCGGTATGCTTGGTTTGTACAATGGCCAATATTTTTTTGCACTTAGCATGAAAAATAGGAAAGAATACTCTATTTTCCTGAAAGTAGAAGTCTGCCATTGAATGTTGACTTTAATTTTCTTTCTTTATGCCATGACTAGCTTCACTTCTAGATCTTTAGTTCATAGTTTGCTTAGGTGAAAGCTAGATAATTTTTATAAGGCATCATTCAATTAACCAAGAAATAAACAGTTAAGACCTGAGATGGCAGGAGCTATTTTCCAGTTTTTAGAGTGTCGAAGGAAGAAGGTTAACTGTATGTGGCATTATTGACCCAGTGCAATATATTTTGTGAATATGAGGGCTAAAGAGAAGAAAAGGGGATAATAGGGAAAATGTGCAAATAATATTTATTTGTATGCTTTCTCTACACTAATGGAGGAGTACTTGAATTATGAATAATGCAAGCAAGTCTCTTATTTTGTCAAGAAATTATATTATTTAGTCTGGTTTACATATGGCATAGAACACTATTTTGGCAGACAAACTGAATTTTGTATTAATGCAACAATTAGAAGGTAAAATAAAGATGTGACAACTCTCAGACTTAGGTCCCTAAGATTCTGTAAGTTTTTCCAGGATAAATTTAAGGTAAGTATTGAAAGTTTTGATTTCATAGCAAAGTATTTTATGGTAAGTTACTTAAATAGTTTTAAATTACTTTTATAATATTAATAATATTACTATGATGGCAACTCTCATTCACATCTTTTGGTTAAGTGTGACATGTTATAATAAAAAATAAGATATATATTTTTTTACCTTTGTAGCAGCTTATTCTGTATTAAATATTTTCATGAGCTAACCTCTAATGAAAATCTCATTTTGGTGTAGTAGGCTTCGCTAACTATGACTCCATCAGTTTTTTGTTTTGTTTTTGTTGTTGTCGTTGTTCTGGGGTTTTTTTGAGTTGGAGTCTCACTCCGTCGCCCAGACTGGAGTGCAGTGGCCGCTCCCGGCCACCGCAGCCTGACCTGCTGGGCTCCGGCGATTCTTCCGCCTCAGCCTTCCGAGTAGCCGGAATTACAGTCGCGCGCTACCACGCCCGGCTGATTTTTGATTTATTGTAGAGGTGCGGTCTCACCAAGTTGCCCAGGCGGGTCTCGAACCCGCGGGCTCAGGCAATCCACTCACCTCAGCCTCCCAAGGCACGGGATTACAGGCTGAGCCACCGAGCTCGGCTTCCATCAGTTTTAACATAAAGCAAGCTGGGTTCATCCTTACCTTGACTGCATTGCCTTGATAGTCAAAAATAATAAGACATAGAATAATAGTATACCATTCAAACACTATGCGCAAGTGAGATGGACGTCTTTCTCTGTGGTGAGGCTTGCGACACACAGGTAGCCCACTTTTCCAAAATGAGGTCCCAGTACTTCTTTGAGTTAAAGTACTGAACCTGGGGTCTTATCATTCTCACACTGCAATTCTTAATTAGGAGTAGTAAGCCATTAAGAGGCACAAAAAGTTTTATTCCAATTACATTATTATATGAATTAAGGATCCCCAAAGAAGGGAACACAGACAGACAGGTTTTTACATTTACATTTTAATTTGTTTTAGATTCAAGGGTTTGTCACACAGGTTTGTCATCCAGGCAAATTGCATGATGGTGAGGCTTGGACTTCTATTGAGGACATTATCCTGGTGGTGAACATGGTACCCAGTGGATAGTTTTCAACTTTTACCCTTCTCCTTTCCTCCTCATTATGAAAGTTGCCCCAGTGTCTGTTGTTCCCATCTGTGAGGCAGGCAAGCTTTCATGGGGGGTCAGGAAGCATTTGTTTTCCTTTCCATTGCCGCTACTTGGTGCTTTGGACCAGTAGTTCCCATCACTGAACAAGAGTGTTTCAGAGCTTCTACTGTGTAAGGGTGGAGATTCTAGTTGCCCATGAGGTTTTCACTGATAACTTTTTGGCTGAGAGAAATTGGAGCACCTTTGCTGCACACCAGGTGCACTTTCCTGACCCCATGGTGAGAATGTGTTTTCATGATTTTATTACTACTGGTGGTTATAAAAATTCTGATTCTCCAGTAGGGCTTTCTTTTCACCACTCCAGTGGCTAGTGGTAGGGGTGCCTGGTTACTGTCAGGTCGGGGTGGAAGTTCAGATTCCCATGTGGTCTCTACTGATACCCTTGATGTGTGTGGTGGGAGGCTCATTATCGCTCAGTGAAGATAAAATTCCTGACTCTATTTGGACTTCTTTGATATCATCCTGGAGTGGGGGACTTTGGAGTATCTTCTTGTGGCCTGGCAAGGGTGGAAATCCCTCCTGCATTGCTCTTTCACTTTCTGTTGGCAGCAGGAGAAACCGACAAAAGAGGCTAACAATGAAAACTCTAGGAGATATAAGAGAAAGCTGACTGGGAAGACTCCCAGCTGCCACACAAGGGAGGAAGTTTGTTAGAATTTTAAAAGCAGCCATTTACATTTGACCTCTTTGTTGCTATAGAACTCTATAATGACCATAAGGCTCTCCCCTTCTTTTTCCTGGCAGAATCACAATCTGAATCTAGTAATTCTGAACACGAGCTTCTCAGAAGGCTTGGCTTCTCCTCAGCTCCAGTATGTAACTCTGGATTAATTGATGTGCTGTGATGGACCCAGTCCCTTTGTCATTATAAGTTTAGGCATAGTCATGTGACAAATAATAGCCATTGTGATATACGGGAGGTATTTCTCACATTTCTGGAGGATGGGAAGTCTGACATCAAGGTGCCAACATCTGTTATGCTGCATCATCCCATAATGGAGGTCAGAAGAGAGTGCACAAGAGAGACCTGAACTTGCTTATATGACAAACCCACTCTAGCAATAATTAACCCACTCCCACAGTAATAATATTAGTTCATTCACGAGGGCAGAAATCTTGAGAACACAAATGCCTATTAGACCCCATGTCCCAACACTGTTGCATTGGTGGTTAAGTTTCCAACACATGAACTTTGGATGACACATTCAAACCATAGCAGAAGACTTTTTTTTTTTTTGCATGAGGAGAAGTGGGGAAGAAAGCTCAATTTCTTGAAGAATTGTTATATGGTAGTTCCCCCCTTATCCTTGGGGGCTATGCTTTTTTTTTTGAGTCAGAGTGTCACTCTGTCACACAGGCTGGAGTGCAGTGGCATGCTTACAGCCATTGCAGCCTCAACCTGCTGGGCTCAGGTGATCCTCCTGCTTCAGCCTTCCAAGTAGCTGGAACTAGAGGCGTGTGTCACCAAGTCCCTCATTTTTTTATTTATTGTAGAGACAAGGTCTTGCCATGTTGCCTAGGCTGGTCTCGAACCCGTGGGCTCAGGCAATCCTCTCACTTCCATCACCCAAAGTGCTGGGATTACAGGCATGAACCACCACGCCTGCCTAGGGCCTATGTTTCAAGCCCCCGGTTGGATACCTGAACCCGGGGATAGTACTGAACCCTATATACACTATTTTGGTAGCACGTGCCTGTAGTTCCAGCTACTTGGAAGGCTGAGGCAGAAGGATCGCCTGAGCCCAGCAGGTCTACACTGGGGTGGCC
>CAUYQG010147879.1:0-12998 GCA_963574415.1 Tarsius wallacei | reverse complement strand
GCCCTGTCAAAACATTATTCATGCCGGGCTCGGTGGCTCAGCCTGTAATCCCGAGCTTTGGGAGGCTGAGGTGAGTGGATTGCCTGAGCCCGCGGGTTCAAGACCTGCCTGGGCAACTTGGCAAGACCTCATCTCTACAATAAATCAAAAAATTAGCCGGGCATGATAGCGCGCGCCTGTAGTTCCAGTTACTTGGAAGGCTGAGCAGAAGGAATCGCCGGAGCCCAGCAGGTCGAGGCTGCAGTGGCCGGGAGCAGCCACTGCACTCCAGTCTGGGTGACAGAGTGAGACTCCAACTCAAAAAAAAAAAAAAGAAAAGAAAAAGGAAAGCAACAACAACAACAAAACATTATTCAGATAATGAGCAAAAAGGAAAAGGTAAGTTTAAATAGATTAAGAGTAAATGATGGAAATATTTATAAGTATATAAGAATGACCTCTTGGCTTTTGGAAAAAATCTCAGGAAGCTTTAACTGAGATCTGAGATAGCAAATTGTTGAAAAAGAGTCACAAAACTACATAAAAGTATGCAAACAATCTATCAGAAGATGGATGTCTTAAACTAAATAGCCAAGAATGTCTGGGATCTAATGCTATATGCATGTGCTAGCAAACTAAGTTGAGATTGGGAATGACATTCCAGAGTTTGTTAAAACATTTGACTAAGTTTTAAAACAATATACGAAGTTCTCTGTATCTACCAATAAACAGCGTGTACCTACAACTGGAAAGAAAAAAGTGTGCAGAACCATTACTCTCTTGTAAGCAAGTTAATGAGATTAATGGAATGAATGTTACATCATTGCAGAGAGAGAGAAGACTGTGCTGGATAGACTCTCATCAGTGACTCAGAATAGCAAGCTCTGCATAGACACTGATGACCCTTAAGACAAGATTCTCTCAATTCAAAAAATTCAGATTTTTCCCAGAACCTCACATGAAACAGGGATGTAGGGAAAAACCAAATTTATCAACAAGTGTGATTATAGAGGGCTTCAAATGAATTAGAAGACTTAACTGTTAAATATCCTTATTTTGATCATGATGTTATCTTTCTAGAAAATGTAATGCATATCATTTATTAAAAGCCTGTAAAGTCCAGGTAGCAAAAGAAGCACTCGTTTTTTTGTGCTATAATAAGCACTCAAGTAATTTTGGTAACAATCTAGGAGGAAGGTTTTATTATGCCTCATGTACCCCCTTTTAATGATGACAAAATTAAGGCTTAGAGAGCCTAAGTAACTCACCCACAGTTCCGCAGTTAGCAGTAGAGCGGAGTCTCAACCAGGTCATTTGATCCCTGCAAACTGTCTACGAATCACAACCTCTTGCAGACTCTCCCCCTCCCCGCCCCCCCCCCCACCCCCATCACAATCCCTGCCATAAAGGTACAGATGAGTATCTCATGTCAGTCTTTTTCCTCCTACCAGGGAACCCTTTGTCCCTTCCAGTTTCCTTGAAATGGCAAAGGACTTCCCTGTTTCTAGTTAACTTAATATCCTTTTCCCCCGTTGGCCTCCAAGAAAAGGCAGATATCCCTGACACACCCCAACAGATGCCACCTTTGACTGGGAAATCCAGACTTGAACACACCTGTGGTGAAATTCAGTCACCTCTCACTCCCATTACACTCCTGTGTGTGTCCAGCTAGGCACCAAATCCAATATGATCTACAGAAATGACTCTGGTGTCAGGTTCTTCTTTTGTTCCCACTGACATCATTGCCTGAATCCAGTTTTCAGTGACCTGCATCCAGCCAGCCCTAACAGAATTTTGCTCACATCCTACTTCTACTCAGAACTTTTCAAGGCTTTCTCCCCATGGCCATGAGGGGAAAATGTCTCTTGCCTATATTCAGATATTCAACAGTCTCCGTGGCGTCTCACCTCCTGAGGCCCACTCACAGGGACTTCCCCTTCAGCCCAACTGGTTTCTTCCTTGCCTTTTAACTCCTCATTCTAGTAAATGACTGAATTCCCCTTTCCAGTATCTCACCCTTCCTCAAAGGCCCTCCCGGGTCTCACTTCTCTCAGAAAACCTTCATGGTCCTCAGTCAAGGTGCACCACCGTCCTTCATCCGCACATTCCATTGGCTTCTGAATCCACTGAGGACTTGATCATAACTGACGCACAGAGCTAGATTTGTGCTTAGCGCTCCTCTAGTTCAACTCCCTTATTTAACAGATAGGGAAACCCAGGGCCAAAGGGAGAAAATGACCCATCTGAGTTCATGCAAGAACTCAGGATCCTAATGATTACCTTTGCTGTGGACACAACGTGAGGATTTAGTCCTCTCTTCCTACAAAGCATAAGATTGATTGTGGTCCAACCACTAGACAGTTACTCAGTCCTACCCTTAACAACCTACAATTCACCCATGCCTATCCACTTTCACTCATTTCTTCTCCCCAAATACTTTCTTTGGTTTTTCTTTTTAATTTTTTTTTTTAAAGATGTGGGATACAATTCAAGGTTAGGTTTACAAATGTTCATTATGCAGGTACCCTTGTTGAAAAGGTGTGCCCCCCTCCCCTGAGAGTTTCCCATCACTGCCAATCCCTTTCTTAAATAGTATTATGATAATTGTTCAAGGTCCGATTATGAGTGAGAACATGTGGAACGCCTTTCTTTGTTTCTGTGATAGATCACTCACTATTATAGACTCTAAGTCTAAATCAGTGTTTCTCAGTGAGTGATTCTTGGATTGCTACTCCAAAATTACCTGGTGATTCCTTCTTTGATGCAGATTCCTGGGCCTCACCCAAACCTATCAAATCAGATTGTCTTAGAATCTGCAATTTCAAAACTATTCCAGATGATTCTTAACCACAGAAAATTTTGGAACCAATAAGAAGTATATAGCCTATTTTTTAAATTATAACTTTTCTCAAATGTGTCTGAAAATTCACATTTACTATATGACAAGGCACTACTCTTGGTTGTGACTAATATCAGTACTAGGAGTTGCCATTGACTAAGCACCTGTTGTGTGCCAGGAGCCATACTTGGTACTTTTCACAGTAAACAAACATTATGACTGGCAACAACTAGCACCCTTCTAAGGGTTTACATTCAATGGCTCATCCAGTTCTCACAATAGCCCCATGGGGTGGGTGCTGCTATTTTTCAAACGAAGAAATAGACTCAGCTTAACCCAAGGTTAAGTGGCTTGGACACCCAGCTAATGAATGGCAGATTCTAGACTTGAACCCAAGTGCAACACTCCAAAGACCTTATTCTGTCTCCTAGAGACAGACACACCTGGGACAACTGCACCTTCTTTTCAAACCATGAAAGACTTTCAACCAAAGAAAGCTCATAGAAGTTTGTGACATGTTGTGGTCTGGGATGGATTCAGATTCCTGATTCTGACACTGCTGTGTTGAAGTCAGACGTGGGCCCTTGAGCAAATCTCTTCCAGAATAAGTTTTCATTGACTCAGAAGCTATACTTTGTTTTAACAGATACGTGAGTTGACATACAAACACATGTACACTCAAGATGGGTAAAGGTGGAGAAAAGTAACTCACGAACTATATTGGAAGGAAGAGAGCAGCGAGAAAGATCTTTGCTAGAATGAGGAAGGAAAGAATTTTTATCATCGCGCAACATATTCAACAGTAGAAATATGTTCTCTTTAGTTGCATAAAACAAATACGTTCTGTTATCTTTGGGAAAGAGCAGAGTTTATTTAAAAACAGCACACTTTGGCAAAGATACTCCAGAGGTACTGACTTCCAATCTTAGTGCTTATTGAGGTCATGGTAGGAGCTGTGTAATCACACACGTACATCTGTAGCGTGAAATGACTGAAAACAAGATGCAGACTTCCTGCCATGGACACGGTGCGTCTCTACATTCCTGCGTTTACCTATAGGGGAAAGCACTGTAGTGAAGACATGTTCACAGTTCTTGGAGTCATTCATAGGTCTGAGCACGGACTTCACTGATCACAGCTGGGATTTCTGACTCTCCCTCATCTGCTATCCCATTATCCTGCTCTATTTTTCTTCACAGCACTTATCTCTATAAGAAATTGTGTTATATGTTCTTTTTTTATGGTCTGTCTTTTGAGCCAGAATATACATTTCAGCAGGGCAGAAACTCAGCTGTGCCTGGCATGCGGAAGTTGCTCAATAAGGCTTTGTTGAGTGAATGAATGAATCGAACCTCTTCCAGGAGTGTGGTGCTTATTGGATGCATAAAGCACTTGACACATCACATGCCCTCATTCAAGGGTGGCTCCTTCCTGCAGTCTGGCTTTTATCAGAAGCACACCAGTGTGCACCGTTTATATACCGTAGTCTGCATCATGTCAGAATTATGCTTAGTGTATGCTTTAAAAAGGCGTGCACTGTGTCTCTTTCGCAGACTGTCAAAGCCGGAAGGAGTCCTCAAGACTATTTAGTCCAATTCCCTCCACCCCAATTTTGCACAACAAACTCAACCTCCTTACCCCAAAATTAAGACTTCCCCAATATGTAGCTTAAGTAGGCCAAAGACCCAGGTCTCCTGACTCCACTTCCCCCAAACTTTCCATGACCAGGTTCTGCCAGCCTCAGTGCCTGATGTGTTTGCTTGTCCTTTCCGCTAATGTTTAAGATGCATTTTGTTGATGATGGCCATTCTGACTGGAGTTAGGTGGTATCTCAGTGTAGTTTTAATTTGCATCTCCTTGATGACTAGTGAAGCTGAACATTTTTTCATGTGTCTGTTGGCTGCTCGTATGTCTTCTTTTGAGAACTGTCTATTTATGTCTTTAGCCCACTTTATAATGAAGCTGTTTGTTTTTTTCTTTTCAGCACGTTTGAGTTCCTTGTAGGTCCTAGATGTTAGGCCTTTGTCAGACATGGAGTTGGCAACTATTTTTTCCCAGTCTGTGGGCTGTCTCCCTGCTCTTTTGATGGTTTCTTTGGCTTTGCAGAAGCTTGTGTATCCCACAATTTCAAAACAAAAATTAAAAGAGAAAAAAAAAGATGCATTTTGTTCAAGAAACAAATTTGTTCTGGCTAGAACAACATGGTGGCACTTTCCTATGTTGCAGGCACCCTTTCGTGAATTGTCATGCCAACCTCAGACATCAGTACTTTTATTCCTATTTTTCACGTGAACAAACCCGAGACTCTACAAAGGTAAATGCCTGCTTTTGGTGCAGTGTGGCATGCTTGAAACGCCACTCTCTACTAGTGCCCCAGCCATTGGCCATGGCAAGAGATGGATACCCAATCTTCCAAGTGCTCCATAAATAAAGTTTAAGCCCCCGTGCCATCCTGACCAGACCACTGCCCCAGCCCCTCCCACGGTTGTGGGGACCCTGCTGCCAGTAGCACAGAAATTAAACAGGGGCTGGAGCCAGAGCCAGGACCTGTTCTGGGATCTGCCTAACGCTCACACTGTTCTCTTCAACACCAAGTTCTCCTGTCTCCCAAGCACTGCACGCCATTTTCATAGGAAGCCTTTCGCTCCAAAAAAGTCCGTCCAACATTCTGCATTCTCTCTAGTTACATTAACTAACATCAGCTTTCTCTTCTCTCCAGTTGCCCTGGTCTCTGCGGACGATCGTTCTCTCTAAACTACAGATGACAGGACCTGCAGACTCGGTCATTCCCCAGATCTGGGCTTTGCATCTGAATCTGAGTCTGGGAGTATGATTTCCTGCCTTGGGTGAATATGGAAGTCAATTTTTAAAACGTATCCTGCAATAGGGCACCTCAAGAGAATGCCAGCAAACCAGGGCACTTCCCCAAGTCACACTGAGGGTTCTTTCTCATTCCGCTCTCAAGGCTGGCTTGCTCTGTTTCCCCTCTGCTTAGTTTCTCCCTTCCCAGGTCTGAGTGAGCCTCTGACCGACTCCTCTTCTCCCCAAGTGGAAGGAGGACACAGGCTCACAACCATGCCATTCTGACATCTGGCTGAGCGCACTTGATAAACATCACAGAAGAGATCCAGAATACCACGTGCAGGTCACAGAGGGGTACAGTGCCTTGCTGAAAGACACACAGGACTGCTGGTGGCAGTCCTGGTAGCCAGATTCATCACCCCTCGGAGCAGGGCTCTTCCCCTGAACCCCACACAGGACACATGTTCTCCGTGTTGAGGACCTGTCTTGTCTGTTTCGGTGAACCCTTGTCTATTTTTTTTTTTTTTTGAGTTGGAGTCTCACTCTGTCACCCAGACTGGAGTGCAGTGGCTGCTCCCGGCCACCACAGCCTGGACCTGCTGGGCTCCGGCGATCCTTCCGCCTCAGCCTTCCAAGTAGCTGGAACTACAGGCGCGCGCGACCACGCCCAGCTGGTTTTTGATTTATTGTAGAGATGAGGTCTCGCCAAGTTGCCCGGGCGGGTCTCGAACCCGCGGGCTCAGGCAATCCACTCACCCCAGCCTCCCAAGGCGCGGGATTACAGGCTGAGCCACCGAGCCCGGCTAGCCAGAGAGAACCTGGAGGAGGACGAGGCTCCCCAGGAGGGCGGTCTCCCATCCAAGCGCTGGACGGCAGCGACCCTGCTTAGCTTCGCAGTCCCTGGCGGATCCTTAGGCTGCGCGCCCTGCAGGGCCCTTGAACCCTCTCCCCGAGGCTTGGGACAGTCCTTTCCCCAGCGGCGAGGCCCGCGCTGGCTCACCTGTCCGAAGTCGGAGAGCTTCCTGCCCAGGCCTTGGCTCTCCAGGACCACGGCGCACATGCTGCTCGGAGGAGGTCTGGCCCTGGGGTCTGTCGCAGGCGGTTCGCACACGGCGCGGGCGCTGAGGGTTTTAACCTGGCATTCGGGGAGAGCTGCGACTGCAAAGGTTTCTCCCGCGCACCTGGCCCAGCAACGCCCCCAGTGGGCGTCGTCCTGACGCAGCGGAGGTGGGAGGGTTGGGACAGCCGCCTCCCGCTCAGGGTCACCCGCCCGCGACACCGGAGACAGCCCTGGGGCGCAGCGCGCGGGGGGCGGGAGGGCGCGGCCAGGGAGCCCCTCGCGGTGCTGGGAAGACTCGGGGCGCGGGGCCCCCCACGCCCGCCGAGCGCACGGGGACGCTTCCGGGACGCTCCTGGATTCCAGTAAACTCGCGACCACCTGCTGGGGCCAATGACACGAGCGATCTCTTCCCCCATTGAAACACAGTCAGGGTCCTAATTTAGGTTTGCTTGTTTTGTTAGCCTCTAAGTGACTGTCTTGATGTGCTTGGACTCAAGGTGGATGGCTTTGTGAACGCCGGCACACTTCTAAGAGCAAAGGGTGCGAATCCATCCTGTGTTCCCACACACAACCCTGGAAGCTCCGGAGAGGGGACAGTTGGACCACCTTGCCGGGATGTTCCAAGAGCAGGAGGAAGAATAGGAATGAGGAGATGCATTAAAATTCAGGACAGTCTCGCCACATACACTCTCAGGGATACATGCTATTGTTTAAAAGTATGTCCACATCCATTTGACAAAAAAAAAAAATCATTGAGGGCCTATACTGTATGCCAGGCAGTGTTCCAGGCATGGGGGATACAGCAGCCGAGGGAGGATCCTGCCTTCTCCTGCCCTGCTGCCATGCTGATGGGCAGACAGAAAATACGCAAACCAATAAGGTTAGGAAGGCCCAAGTCTTCTACCTGCCTAGGAGGTCGAGGGAGGGTGTTGGGGAGAGGTCTTCAAAGAGGTGGGAGGATGTCATGAACCACAGTTTTTTCAGATGAGGAAACTGAGGCAAGGCATTAGTGGCCAGCAAATAAAAAATGTGAAAAAACACTGGAAAGTCAGAGATTCAGAAAGGATTCAAAAAATCAGGGGTCTCGAGGCCTTGAGCACCTGCTTAATATTTTCTCAGAAGAGGTTAATGAGCTGTGGGCAAGTGAGCCAATAACAGAGATTGCTGGACATCCACCCCCTTCCTCCCACCGTCCTTTGACCAAGCACATCTGCTGAAAAAGAATAACCAAAACAAAAAACAAACTCAAACTCAAGGTTGGCTTTAAAGCTGCAGGCAGTTGTGTAGCTTTTGTCACTTCCATGCCTCCGTTTTTTGGCCTTTCAAATGGGAATTTCAAGGGCTGTTTTTAGAATTCCTTGAACCTCTAAAATGTGCCAGGCTTTCTACTGTCTGCTAAGAATACGATAACTTCTGTCCAAAAGGCATCCGTGGGGATCTGATTAATGTTTCCTGTGCAAAGTGGGAAGTTCAATGACGTTGAACATGAAATGACCAGACCTTGACTTCTGCGCTCTGCATTCTTTGTCTGACTCCAGTAGTGGACATCAAATGCAGTGTTTTCCTCAGCCTTAGGGGTGCTTTACAGATGTCATTTCATCCCTTGATGAGGCTGGGGTGGTAAGGAGGGCAGTGAAAGTGACAGCACCTGAAATATAACAGGCACACTATAAGTGAAAGTGAATAATACCCACTACTTACTTGAGCGCACACTGTGTGTTAGACACTGTGGTAAGCTCTCTGTGCGCATACTTTCATTTCTTGCTCTCATCATTCCTGTGAACTATGCACCCCTTTTAATAGGCAAAGAAACTGAGGCCCAGGAAGTTTAAATAAATAACTTGAAGTCAAACTGTGTTTCACTGACACTAAGGCTTTGACTCTTAAATACTTTTTCTTTCCTGTTTGAAAAGAGGACAACACGATTTTTAGGACAGCAAATTGATAATTCTTCTCTTTCTCCCTTCACCAGCTAAAAATGAAATTCTTAATCCTACCTCACATAAAAATGCCGCAGGTCTGGGTTGAGAGGACAGCACACTTAATTGTCTGTTACCTTAAAGAAAAAAAAAACTATTAGTTTTTTAAAAATTTTTCTGGCAAAGAGGGGAAAATTATTTATTCACTGAGATGAAGACTCGCTCAGTATAAGATTGCTTGTATTGTAGATGATTTATAATCTTTTTGTTCAATTGTGAGAATAAGGATGGTACTGGATCGAGGAGACAAACAGTGCAAGTCTAGGAGAAGCACCCACAAGGCCAGTCTGTAGGCCCCTGAGATATTGCTCCTGGCAGCACAGGGCTGAGCACCATGTCACAAGATGAGCAGTTTGTACTTGGCAAACTTAGCGATGACTTTCATTGATTGAGAAGCTGACAATTTCCCAACACTTGTGGGTTTGTCAGCCATATAGTCTCAGGTGCAGAGGCTTGAGTTAATCATAATCTACCAGCCTGTGGCACAGAATCAGCGTCTACATGAACCTTCTCTTGTTTTACTTATTTTCTCTTTCATCTTAATTCTGCATTCTCATTGCCTTCCCCGAAGGCAGCTTCCCTAACGTGTTTTACATGTAGCCTTGAACTTGGGAAACACATAGAAATGTTTGTGTGTGTGTGCATTTTTCATAGATATGCAATATAACACTGTAGATTTACTATCTGTATAGATGTAGTATGGATTCCATAGTTCCGAACTTTGTTCTTTCAGCTGCTCTTCGGATCTGTCTATGCAGTGGAATGCATATCTAGTTCTTTGTGTTTTTAGTGGGTGCAGAATAGTCCAGTGTTCATCGACCACATCTTACTTCTTTATCCCTCAGTGATGGATACCTAGGTTGTCTTTTACTATCCACCACCCTGAACTGCTGTGGTAACCATCCTAATCCTTGTCCCCTTATACACTTGGGGGAGAATTGTTCTGGGATATGAGTGGGTTCTGATTCACAGGGAATGTACACTCAGCTTCTCCAAGTACTGACAGGTCACCCTTTAGAGTGGCTCATACCAGGCCTCACCCTCGCTAGAAGGCAAAAGAATTCCTGTCGCTGGGTACACCTAATACTTGGCTTTCTTCAAAGGTCAATTTTTTTTTGGTCAATCTTATCAGCATGAACCGGTGGCCTGCTGCTCTGTTTAACTTGAATGTATCATATAACTAATGAGCTTAAGCATCATTTTATGCATTTGCCTCTCTTAGATTTCCCGTGCTTTAAATAGTTCATCACATTCTTTTCCCATTTTTCTACTAGGATTCTTGTTGATTTGCAGCAACAATTAGTATGGTCTAGATATTGGCTCTGTGCCTTTCTCCGTCACTGAAAATATCATCTCCCAATATATCACTGTCCGTTAACTATCCACAGATGTCCATCCTTGAGCAAACAACAACAGAAACTAGTAATTCCAAAATAATAAAAGTCCATTTTTTAAAAAAGTGTTTTGTGTTACTGGAGTATTGTTTAAGAAGTCTTACCATATTCCCAAGTTACCAAGCTGTTCTCTTCTCTCTGCTGTCATCATTATAGTTTTATCTTTCACATCTTTCTGTATATGGTTCCAAGGTCCTGGTGAAACTCTCTGACTTAAAGAGTCCCATCCCATAAACAGTCATCTCCTTTGGGGGTCACCTCACCAAGCAGCCTGTTTTAAGAGAAAGCATACCTTTGTCCTGTAATTCCTCTGAGTCAGGTTGTGTCCTGACCAGGAGAGTAAAGACAGAGAACATCTCCCTCCCTGAAGACGTTTCATGACGATAGTCTTCTTCCTCTCACCAGAGAAAAATTGCTTACATTCCAGGGTAAAAATAATGTCTGACTTTGGAGAAGAGGCTGAAAATGCTGCCGTCAGCCCCTTCGTAAGATGGCCATCCTAAGCTCGGTGTTCTCAGTTGTGAAACTTTGTGTCCTTTGTGTGGCTCAGCTTCCACCGGGATTCATTCTGCATTGACACCCATGGGACCTGGGGAAAAAGGGGAACCAGGGAAAACATGAAACTCATGTTGCCTATTGTGCCCTGAATGATAATTTGTCTAAATTCACTTGGATTCATTGTTTACTCACTGGCCAATGTTACGGAAGTGTGAGAAGTCTGCCTAGAGGTTACCCTGATGGTTAGGAACTGCCTGACCACAGGACAGCAGAAAAGGAAGCTGGGATTAATGCCCTATTGTCTTTCTTTCTCTCTCATGGAAATGGAAACGCAATGTTAGCTGTCTCCAAGTCTTCATAGAATAAAAACAACCTTTCCCAGCCTTTCTTGCTGCTAAGTGTAACTATAGATCTAATACTCGACCAAAGAAATGCAAGGAGAAGTAATCTATGCAACACCTAAGGACGACTGCATGGAGCAAATGTAGATATATACACAATGGAATACTATTCAGGTGTAAAGAATGAAATCATGTCTTTTGCAGCAACATGGGTAGAACCGGAAGACATTATCTTAAGTGAAATTAAACAGGCAGAGGAAGACATATATCACATGCTCTTATTCACAAGTGGGTGCTAAAAAATGTGTTCACATGGACAAAGAAAGTAGAGTGACAGACAATGGGGATTCAGAAGGGTGAGGGTGTTAATGGGAGCAATGAGTAGATTACTCAAGTGATGAATAAATACCCTGAAAGCTCTGACTTGACCACTGTGAAATCTATGCCTGTAACAAACTGCACACACACCTTATAAATGTATACAAATTTAAAATAAATAAATAGAATAAGCCACATTGATCTAGTGTAAGCAAAAAATAAGTAAAACAAACACAGCCATAAATGAAAATAAGTGCCCTCAATGGAGGCGCACTCTCCTCCCTCCATTTTCTCCTTTTTTGCACGTTGGATGCAGAAATGCCACCTGGAGCAGGAGCAGCCATGTTGGATTATGAAGTAAGTTTAGAAATGGAGCCATGCTTCTCAGAACAAAAAGAGAGAAGGGTCAAGATGGAAAGAGCCCGGTTCTTGATGCCATGAGTGTCACCCCAGCAGCCCCGGACTGCTGACTTAGACTTTGAGATAGGAGAAAAATTAACTTCTATTTTGTTTAAACTCATTATTTTGAAGTTTATGTCACTCACAGCCACATCTAATCCTAACAATATGAGAGACACAGACGCGATAATTAAGATGGATTCATTTGTCCTAGAACCGTTATTTCCTCATTAGACTTTAAAGAACATGGGGTGTCCTTGCAGAAACTAAGGACAGCCCGATCCTGCAAAGTCAGCCTGGCTCCTGGACTTCTTCATAACCTCACTTCCAGGCATCCTTCTTTTTAGTCTAACGTTTCCCACACAGACAACCCAGAAATCTGAAGAACACTGTCAGCCAATGTCCACACGAATTTAGTGCAATTAAGGTATGAAGTCATGATTTTCATCAAAATAAGATTTCAGGCAGGCTATTCCAGGAATTCTGTGCAGAACTTAGACATTACATTGGGGCATAATAAAATCAATTAGTAAAGCAAGTGCATTTGATCAAAGGTCTGTTAAATATAGAACTGCCTATGATCCTGAAGACTGTCTAGCCATTGCACTGGCATCCGTTCTCACAAACATCAGAGTGAGATCACTGAGCATTGACATTCATGCACACATTTGTTCAAACATTTGCTGAAGATAAACTATGTGTTTATCTTCAACTGTTCTAGACATGATGAACAGGAGAGTCAAGGTTACTACTCACAGCCATTTCACATTCTACTAAGTGACATCAACAGTAAGCAAATTTGCTTACAAAAAAGAAGACATAGGGTTTTAAAGAGAGATAAGAAGCCGGGTTCGGTGGCTCAGCCTGTAATCCCGCGCTTTGGGAGGCTGAGGTGAGTGGATTGCCTAAGTCCGTGGGTTTGAGACCCGCCTGGGCAACTTGGCGAGACCTCATCTCTACAATAAATCAAAAAATTAGCCGGGCGTGGTAGCACATGCCTGTAGTTCCAGTTCCTTGGAAGGTTGAGGCAGAAGGATCGCCAGAGCCTAGCAGGTCGAGGCTGCAATGGCCGGGAGTGTCCACTGCACTCCAGTCTGGGCGACAGAGTGAGACTCCAACTCAAAAAAAAAAGAGAGAGAGATCAGAGACTGATAATCTGGGGTAGACTGGCTCGAGTTAGGGGCTGAGGGAAGATCTGTCCAACAAGATAACATTTGAGCTGAGAACTGAATTCTGGGAAGATCTTGGGGAAGAGGCATCTGGTAGAGAGAACACCAGTACAAACGCTGTAAAATATGAGCAGATGGGACATCTTTGAGGAACATGAACAGGCCAGTTGTAGCTGGAGTGGAGATAGTGAAGGGGATGGAGGTGTGCTGAGCCCGGAGG
>CAUYQG010147875.1:0-61995 GCA_963574415.1 Tarsius wallacei | reverse complement strand
GGGGAAGCAATTAATGGCAGTAAATACCTGTCTGGGGATGGGGGGACACTTCTTACAAACAAGGGTGCCTGAATGAGACATATTTGTGTACCTAACCCTTAAATGTACCCCTCAATATCACAATAAAAAAAAAAAAATTTAAGTATGTCATAAATGAATAAAATATAGAGAATAGCCATTTTACCATTTACTACCATAAAATATACTCAAATCCATTATAAAAAGTTAAAATTTATCAGAATTTACAAACACAGACCATACATGAAGACATTCAGTTGGTGGAAATGTAAACAGACATAAAGATGGAATATTAAATTATAACTGTAATAAAATTAACTGTAGTACATACTTTACTACTGTAATAATTTCATAGTCACCTTTTGTTGATATTGTGGTAAGCTCAACTGAAAGTAAAAGTATCCACTTAAAACATTGTGTGATGCTACTCATCTCTGCATGGGCAGGTTCCTTGCTCCAGTGAATTGTTGATCTCAGTAAAAACTGGTATTTCATGGTTCTTGTGTATTTTTCGTGTTTAGTGCAATACTACCCTGAATAACACCATGGGACATATACAAGGTACCACTAGTGGTTCTGGAAGTGCTCCAAAGAAGCCAAGGAAAGTCATGACATTACAAGAAAAAGTTAAATTACTTGTTATGTACTGCACGGAGATTGAGGTCTGCAGCAATGGTTACCTACCATTTCAAGATAAATGAACTCAGTATAAGGATGACTTTAAAAAGAAAAAGAAAAGAAAATTTGTGAAGCCATCTCTGCAGTTACACCATCAGGTGAAAAAACCTTGTACTTTTTGTACTATGTCTTTACCTCATGTTGAAAATGCAGCTTTTATGTGGATGCAGGATTGCTATGAGAAAGGCATACCGGTAGACCCTCACACAATTCAAGAAAAAGTAAAGCTATTATATGATAACTAAAAGCAAAAGGAATGTGAAAGATCAAAAGCTGGTAAATTAAATGCCAGCAAAGGATGGTTTGATAATTTTAGAAAGAGGATTGGTTTTTAAAAATGTCAAAAAAAAAAAACAAGTGAATGATCTCAAGCAAAGTGGGGACCAAAGGGAGGCCCAAGCTTTACCTGTACAATGTACATTTATATAACTAATCCTGAATTGTACCCCACACCTTTATAATAAAATATTTTTTTAAAAAAGGAAAAACAGGTGAAGCAGCTTCTGTCAACCAAGAGACAGCAGACAAGTTCCCAGATGCAATTCCGAAAATCATTGAGGAGAAAGAATATCTGCCTTAATAAGATCTTAGTGCAGACAAAGGTGCCCTATTCTGGAGAAGAAAAAAAAAATACTACAGAGGACATGAATTAGTAAGGAAGAGAAGCAAGAACCATGACTTAAGTCAGAAAAAGACTAACTCCACTGTTTTGTGCAAAAGCAGTCAGGTTTATGATCAGGATTGACCTTATCTATAAAGCTGCTAATCCCTGTGCCTTAAAGGGAAAAGATAAACACCAGTTGCCAGTCTTTTGATTGTACAACAAGAAGACCTGAACAATAAAAATCTTTTTATTGGAATGGTTTCATAGATGCTTTGTCCCTGAAGTTAGGAAGCACCTTACCAGTAAGGGAGTGCCTTTTAAAGATCTTTTAATATAGTATAATATCCCTGATCACCCAGAATCCCATGAGTTCAATGCTGAAGGTATCTAAGTGGTCTACCCAACCACAAACACAACATCTCTAACTCAGTCTCTAGATCAGGGATACATGAGGCTCATTACACATGGTAGTCTATAGAGAGGATTGTCAACACTATGGAAGAGAATCCTGGTAGAGAGAAGATCATGAAAATCTAGAAAAATCACACCATCAAAGATGCCATCACTGTTCTAGATAAACACTGTGAACGCCATCTAATCCTGAAACAATAAATTCCTGCTGGAAGAAATGGTGTCCAGATGTTATGCATAACTTCACAGGATTTATGACAGAGCAAATCAAGGACATCACAAAAGAGACTGTGAATATGGGGGAAAAAAGAGGGAAGGGGAGGATTTCAAGATATGGATCTCAGAGAAATTTAAGAATTAACAACTCACCAGGAGAATTAACAGAAAATGACTTGATGGAGATGAGTGCTTCTGAACCAGGGCCAGTCAACAAGTAAGAAGACATAGAAGAAGCAGTGCCAGAAAATAAACTGACATTAGACAACCTGGCAAAGGGGCACCAATTAAGATTGCTTTTGACTAATTTATGACATGGACCTTTTATGACAAGGACACTGAAGCTAAATCAGATGGTGGAAGAAGAATCAATACCACATAGAAAAAAAATTTTAGATTAAATAAAAAGGTAACAAATTCAGAAAGAAATTATGACATATTTCCATAAAGTTACATCTGGTGTTTCTGCCTCTCCCGACTTCCTTTCCATCTCCTCTGTCTCTGCCATCTTTGAATCCAATCCCTCCTCTTCTTCCTCCTCCTCAGTCTAATCAAAGTGAAGACAATAAGGATGATGACCTTTTTGATAATCCACTTCCACTTAATGAATAGTAAATATATTTTCTTTTCCTTATGATTTTCTTAATACATTTTCTTTTTTTCTAGCTTACTTTATTTTAAGAATACAGTATATAACACAATAACATACAAAATATGTGATAATTGCTTATGTTATTGGTAAGGCCTCCAGTCAACAGAAGACTATCAGTAGTTAAGTTTGGGGGGAGATAAAAGATATACATAGATATTCTACTCCACTGGGGAAGTCAGTATTCATACCCTCACATTGTTCAAAGGTCAACTGTAAATTTAGGTTGCCTTATTGCCAACTTTAAAAGCTTTGACCAATGTCCAATATTGCAATACTACAATAATTAGGACAAAACTTTTCTGCTAGAAATGAATTAATAATTGAAGTTCTGAATATGCAGCATGCACTAATCCTGATTTTTAAAATCCCTAATGGGCTTTGTAGCAATGCTATTTGGCAAAGTGAGTAAAATCCTCACAAAATAGATAAAGGTAATTAGAGATGCAGAACAAATTCTTCTGAAATGCCCTGCATGCAATTTGGACACTTTAGTTCCTTCTTTAGAAATGGGAAACCAGTGAAGGGAAGAAATGAAACAAATCAAGAAAAGAATAAGGGAAAATCAAACTGTATCAATCACAAAGGGATTTGAGGCTTGAGAGTTGTCAGAATTCCTTCTAGCTATTTAGACTTTCCAAAATCTCCCAAGAAACTAGCCAATTTACAATTAGTGAATTTCCCCATTTAGAAATAGTCTAACTTCAGCTAGGTTGCCAAAATGGGAGAAGGCAACTAAAAGAAAATCAGTGGACGAAGGTTTTATTGAAAATGTATCCCTTCTCCATGGCTGTACAAATCTCTTTCCATAACTACCAACAATGATTTCAAAATAGTACACATATACCTTCAGTATATGAATAAACCAATATCAAAAGTAAGTAAGTAAGTAAGCTGAACCTCATCTTTACAGCAACTGCATTAATCTGAACTATACCTATAACTATACCTATAACTGGTTAGCTAAAATTCAAAAACAAAAAAGAGAGAAATGAAAGAATGAAATGAAATTTAGAATCAAAGACTATCAGAGGTATGTTCTTAAAGATCACACAATCCACTAAGAAACAGAGCTCCAAGAAGTAACCCCTATATCTAAGAGCCATCCAATATTCATTAGGTAACCATATATATTAATCAACCATTATATACAGGTAAAGTTGGATCCATAACCAAATCTTCAGTTTCCTGGCTCAATGTTTTTTGCCACTGCAAATCCAGTCCAGTTTTCCCAGAAGCAGCTCCTGAGGCCTATGGATATCCTAAATTAATAAGCAAATAATCCTCACACTGACAAGGATGTTACATAAACTTGATGGAGATGTTTCCTTTATGGTACTTAGAATAGTTTGCTGGGTTACTTGTACAATAATAAAGAAGATGACTTTAAATTTGTTCACTCCATTTGTTCCCAGTTTATGAATGGTAATTCTGACAGTTCAGTTTTCACTTGGGGTACAGGGTATTGATGGTCAGAAGTAGATGGTATTTTGGTTATCTCTTCCAATTGCTCCAACACACACCTTATATTCATACTGACTTTGTAAAATTTAATTGTTTAAAATTCTATTATTATTACTATTATTTTTATGGGTAAATCATAATTGTTTACATTTATGAGGTATAATATGATGTTTTGTATATTTATATAATCTGGTATAATTAAATTGAGCTAATTAACATATCTATCACCTCACTTACCTATCATTTTTTATGGTGAGACATTTGAAATGTACTGTCTTAGTTATATTGAAATATAACATATTTGCTATCTTCCTTCGTGGTTTGTTGGTTTTCTGTGGTGGTATGCTCTGAATCGTTTCTTTTTATATTTTATGTAACTATTGTAGGTTGCTGCTTTGTGGTTATGATCAGGTTTACATAAAATAACTTAGGCTTATAACAGGCTACTTTATGCTAATAACAACATATCTTTTTATCAAATATAAAAACTACATTTGTACTCCCTTCTCTACACTTTTAATGATTTTTAGATCAAAGTTTACATTTGTTTTTGAATTTTTTTTATCTCAACAATTTATTGTAGCTACAGTTGTTTTAATAGTTTTGTCTTTTAACATCCTTGTAGGGGTTAAAATTACTTTATTCATCACTGTTACAGTGTTAGATTTTTCTGAGTATAACTACCTATTACTTATATCATTTAGCTTTCATATGTCTTTTGTCATTGAGAGTCCTTTCTTTCTGCTTGACAATCTCCCTTTGGTAATTCTTGTATAGGAGACCTAATAGTGATAAACTATCTTAGCTTTTGTTTGTCTGGGAACATTTTAAATCCCCCTTCATTTCTAAATATCAGCTTTGCCAGGCAAAGTACTTTTGGTTGACAACTTTTTATTTCTCAGCACTTTGAACATATGAGTACTCCCATGCTCATATAGCCAGTAAGGTTTCTGGTGAAAAATTAGCTGAAAGCTGTATCAGGGTTCTCTTGAATGTGATACGTTTATGTACCCCTGTTGCTTCCAGTATTCTTTCTTTGTCTTTGATTGTTGATAATTTGAGTATGATATGTCCTCACAAACTCCTCTTTGAATTGAATCTTATTAGTGACATCTAAGCTTCATATACCTGGATGATGTCAACTTGCCCCAGCTTTGGGATTTTTCAGCCATTATTTACTTAAATATTCTTTCTAGGCCTTTTTCTCTCTCATCAAGAATTTGTATTATGCCAAGGGTGGTTCACTTTATGACATCCTATAATTCATAGGTCTTCATTCTTTTTCATTTTTTCTTTTTGATCCTCCAATTGGCTAATTCTAAATATCCTGTCTTAGAACTTACTGATTCTTTCTTCTGCTTGATTACGTCTCCTTTGAAGCTTTCTACTGGTTTTTTTAGTCCACTTTATTGTATTCTTCATCTCTATGATTTCTAATTTTTGTTTCTAATTTTTTGTCAAATTTCTTATTTTGTTATTTGTGCTTTTCAAATTTCATTTTAATTTTCTATCCATATTTTTTGTAGATCCTTAAACTTCCTCAAGATTATTCTGTATTCTTTTTCAATCATTTCATAGGATACATTTTTTTTCTGGGTCCATACTAAAACTTTATTAATTTCCTCTGATGGTGTCATATTTCTCTGTTTTTTTCATAATTCTTGAGTCTTTACATTGATGCCTGTATATTTGGGAAAACAGTCACCTTTTCTAACCTTTTCAGACGTTCTTTGGTGGTTATAGACCTTTACTACTTAGTCTAGTCTGATATTCTGGATGTGTGGCTACTAGTGACACTGAATAGGCAGATCTTGCTTGGTGCTGGGTTTTACACTTGGGTTGGGTTGCTTTCTGTGCTCTGAGATCCAGCAGTATTGCAGGCAATGCTCCATAGTCTAGAGAAACCACTGGATGAACTCTGCCAGTGAGGCTGCTGGCTGGACTCCGCAATCATCTCTGATCAAGCTGAGTTGTTTGGGATTTGTAGTTGGGCAGGGCCATGTGATGGGCTCCAATGCTGGGTGAGATTTTTGAGACTGTTGCTCAGCCACACAAGGTAGGCAGGGCCAGAGGCTATGCTGCACAGATAAGTGTAAACTTGGGCTTGCCTCCTGGTCTAGAGTAGTCTTAAGCAAAGCACCAAGGTTTAATGGAGGCCAGGAGCTCTTTCCATGGGAAATCACTGACTTGCAGTGGAGAATGTTTAGTGTGAGCACTAGAACTTAGTTGGATTATCTTTCTAACACTAGAACTGGGCTAGGCCAGATGCTCCCTCAGTAGGTGACTATCTATAGTAGTCTCTTGACCTGGGAAAGTCTTACATTCAGAGCACCTGGGCTATATGGGGAAGTCTGATAGGAATTCAAGCCTCAGACTCATTAACTGTGTTTTCTTCAGTACAACGCTGTTGACTAGTTTCTCTGGTGTGATTACCTCTGTTGGCCACAATGTACAGCAACCTCCAAGGTTTGTGGTTGGTTGCTGTGAGTCCTCCCTCCATCATCATCTTTGTTGCTAATAGACCCCAGGTCCCCCAAGTTGTCTAGCCTTGCTGATATTTCCAATGTTTCCTGTGGGATGAGACAGGAGTGAGACTCCTATGAAGGGTCCCAGAGTGATGGGAGAGCTGAATGTCTACCTTTAACTGACTTCTCACTGTAGAAACAATAGATCTAAGGGAATTCTCTGCATGTAACGTTACAGCATGATCAAAGAAAGCAGTTCTCTTAATAGTTGATCGTGGCTTTTCTCAGTCCCAGTACTACAGTCCAAGGGGGAATCTCAGCCTCGCTCCTGAGTTCTGAAATATTTGGAGTAGTATTCTTACCTGTGGATTATTGCTAGTTGGGGGAGTGAAGTTGGAGACTTCCTATTCCACCATGTTGCTGATGTCATTCTGGGAAAATGGTCACACTTTCTTAAAATCATATATGTTAATTGTATTCGACAGATAGAACAAAATGCATCCCTATGTGTGATGATAATGTCTTTTAACAGTTGTCAAGACTGATTTAACAGAAGGCTACAGTAATTCCTAACTCCAAAACAGCTTCTTCATTTTTATATAAAACTTTGGGGGTTCATAGTTACTATTTTTTTCCTCAAAAATTTACTCTCTGAATTGGGACTTCTGTTTCTTAATGTTATTTTCTTAAGTTGATACTGTTATTTAAAAGTTACTAACTGTACAATCACAGGACATTTTCTTTGTGGACTACAAATTCCAACTGTAGCTAAATCTGTAACTGTTTATAATGTTGATAGCCTTATTGTCAGCTTCATAGACAAAGAAATGTATCTGTGGATTCTCCCAGACCTCTATGTGAGTAAAGCTGACTTTTTTTCAAGTGAAACACCTTTCACTGGGCCTCATCTAGAAAAGTCTCCTCAATAAAAAGCTTAACCTGTATGGAGCAGTGATTTTCTTCACCATTCTGTGCTTTGGATTAAAAAAAATCAGTCTTCCTGCCAGATCCCTGAATAAACATAATTGATCAATTAACTTGATTTTCTCCCTTTATCTTGTATAATAGCAAAGTGAACACTACCCAGAAATCTCACTATGAGTCATCTATCATCTCCTATGGAGAAAATGTAATTTAATTTACGGATTCACAGAACCTAGAAATTGAACTTATGCAAAGCTTAGTCTCAAACCAGTTACTACTTCTAAATAAAACTATAGCCAAACATTTGTGGTAATGGTAATCTTCCCTATGCTATAAAATATCCTCATATGAATGGCACAATTCTCCTAGGGAGACCCAGGGAAAGGCATTTGCTTGAAGATAAATTGGCCTTATCCTGCAGAGAATAGGTTGGAACAATCCACGGGTCTTTTCCTCATCCATGAATCTAACAATGAGACCATCAACATTGTCAAGCAGTGTCATATATGCCTTGCTACAATTTGGAGTGGGTATGTCACAGAGGTGGAAGTCTTACAATTATACAATTAGTGCTATTGTATGGCACCATAAACAAACAAAAAAACAGAAACATGAGTGTCACTATTTAGTAAGTATATCATTTAGCATATTAGTATATATTTTAAAGCCAACTAAGTTGAGTCCATTCCAAATTACTGGCCAGAAAGGTAACAAATAGGAAAAAATGCACTCTAGGTCAAAAGAAGCAAACTGATTAAAATAACTTCACTATATAGTACATAATTTAGAGAAAGAAATGTTTTACTTCTAGAAAATATATATTATATTTTAAAATAATTTTCCCCAGATATTTCCGACTGCTAAATCAGAAAATTGATGTGGTCTACTTGCCAGTGATAACTAATACGGATAACTGTGAAATTGTCAGGAGGTAATATATCTCCAATTCATTGCATTAAACCTGGGATTTAAATGGATGGTGCTGAAGGTGGCAAAGGAAGGTGATATTTTTACCATTCTTGTGCAAATAAAATCTCCATCATCAAAAGTACTGAATTTTTTAAACATTTACTTAAAAGGTTTTGTAACCTGTATGTTGTAAAGAAATAAACATTTGCTATTAGTTTAATAAAAGCTGCTTATGCTCTCTATGAGTCTGTAATTGTTTTATATGTATAATTTCTAAACTCAGTATGATTATTTCAGCAAAAAGTACACACCAACATAATATACTTTAATATAGTCTGGTCTCATGCAGTCTTTATCTTTTTCTATTTATTCATAGAACTGGCCAAGACCAAGATTTTCTGTTGGTATTCTCACTAAATCTTTTCTCAATTTAAAATGAATTCATTCCAAAAAAGACTCCCTATAGAAATTACTCCTGTTAAAGCTTTCAAGATTTATTTGAAGCGTCTAGGTAGTTGAATGAGTCTTGATATAAGCAGATCTCGACCCTGGCTCTAACAGAGATTTATGTGGGGGCACTTTTAAGACATACTGGTGCCTGGACCCCATTCTACTACAACTAAATAAGACTCTCTGGTGTTTGAACCTGGGAATGAGTATTTGTAAAGCTCCAAAGGTGATTCCTACCCACATGTGAGAACCTTTCCTAGTTTGAGATGTGACAAGATGCATCTCACTAACAGAGTTAAGTAATATTTCACCTGCCATCACA
Source organism: Tarsius wallacei (assembly GCA_963574415.1). Taxonomy (NCBI): domain Eukaryota; kingdom Metazoa; phylum Chordata; class Mammalia; order Primates; family Tarsiidae; genus Tarsius; species Tarsius wallacei. Next base: position 52,885 of record CAUYQG010147875.1, on the reverse strand, counting down.
TGCACCATGACAAATAAAGTGGACTGTGAAATGCTGTTATTGTAGTCACTGACTCTATCATGAAAACTTAAAAATCAACTTGCATATTTGAACGTTGGGTACAAAAGAAACCAGAGATTCCCCAATAGACAATGTTCTGTTTAAAAAAATAAAAGATTATGTGAGCAAACTTTGTCAAATTAAAATCTGCTCTCCTTTGCACATGCTGTAGTTTTGTTTTAATTTTCTTATTCTCTACTACTGACAACCTCAAAAGTGAAAACTAAACCCAAATAGCCTCCAAGAGCATTAAATCATCAAATAAAATGAAATGTGTATGGATCACGTGTTAACTGGTATTATTACTTTCAATCAACCTGGTAATTCATAAAACACTGAAGGTATTAGTCACAGCTAAAAGCCTACTAAGATAAACATACTGATGCTTTAATATAGTAAAAGTTTTGCTGAAAAAAAGAGAAAATCCTTTATAAGGTGCTTCATTATAAAGTTTAAAACCAAAAAGCCCTAATCAGTATATTTAGAAAGTTCCATTAGCACTATTTGAAGTAGTTGACTTGGTGATAGCTGATGAATATTTTTACTCCAGCATGGGTCAACAAGAAGGATATGTCAAAGTTTGCTTTCTTTTAATGACTTGTTAGAGACAAAATAAAGTTTAGTTCGGAAATAACACATTTTAAAGAGCATGGGGAACATTTTTACCTCAAAAATTATGGTGCTGAGTTAAATTTTATAAACTATCTTTTACATAAATTTCTGTAATATAAAGCTGTTTATGCCAAGTCATATATATGGAATGAAAATATAGAAATCCTACCCTCACCCTCACAACTTCTTCTTCCTTGTTGAAAATACCTCACATGTGACAACAGTTTCTGATAATTCAATAACGGAAGTGATTAAGAAGGGTTATGGGGTTGTTCAGTGTAAGTTTCGTCTGTGGTTCCCTATAAGAGGAATGTAGGCCACTATATTACATTTGCATAAACTGCAACACAATTTTAGCAGTAGGTATAATAAAAGAAAACTATGCCAAGAAGTGGTTCAAAATGGCTGGAAGCCATCGAGGCAAGAGCATGCTGTCCTGTGGTCTTGGAGGTTGTGGTAGAATCAATAGCAGTACTCAGAGTAGCCATTGTTTCAGGAAGCATTTTAAAAACAGACAAACTATTTGAGTAGGGTTTTTTTTTTCCTACTTATTTTGAGAAAAACAATTTTTTAGACTAAATTTCTGTCTCTGCAAATTGCTCTGAGCCTTTGGACATTTAGAACTGCTCTTTATAAGTGAATTCAGCTTAGATAGATATTAAGTGATAGAAAATAATACAATTTTTTAGTACCTAAAAGAATAACTCAGTACATGTGGAGGGACAGGTCGTTAAATGTGAATATTCAAAAAGTGATATAAAAGTAATTCATAAAACAGAGAATGTAAAAGTGAGAATACCTAGATTTAGGATACTATGATAACACTATTCACCAAACTCAATGAGGAAGGAGACTGGGAATGGAGAGAATAATATCCACTAAAAAGTGTCAAAAGCATGGCAGGATTTGCTGTCCATCATAATGAAGACAAAGCTGCAAGGGACAGTGGAATGAGGCTGCCCTAGACCTCGACTATGAGGCATGATCACAGGAAACATTCTGCAAGAATCCTTTACATGTCCCACAGGAGTCTCTTCAGGGAAGCTGTACAACCATTTAGCCTTTCAAAAAGGAGTTTGGCAAAAGAGAAAGAAAAAGTTGCAATTACTTACCTGGTACAAAAAAACATTCACACTCAGTGACATGAGTAAGGATCTTTGATAAATGTAGCCCAAACAACCATAAAGGTGGTCATCAAAATGTCTCTCCTTCCTTGAACCGGGATAGAAAGAGCAGAGAAAATGAGAAAATGTAGCATTGTCAAGAAAGAGGTGAATTTTCATCAGGGTAAGAAGTTAGAAGATTTTAAATAAGGACCTCAGTATAGAGAGGAGATTGCCCAAGGGGAGGAGGACGCAAGAAAACGTGATCACAGAGCTAAGATCTGAGACACAGAGAAGGCGTGGTGAGGTATTGAAGAACTGAGTTCTGGCAAGGGGAACAGAAAGAGAAGGCTTTGTGCCCAGAGTGACGGAGAAAAGGCATCAAACTGAGATATGTAATGAACTGGAAGACAAGCACACATATGCTTTACATAAATATCATTTTGGATCTCTGTTTGTTCGGCAATGGAGAAACACAGAGGAAATTTCGGAAGGGGAGAGACATTGTTAGGGTTGAGAGTTAGAAAGATGAATCTGGCAACTAAGGATGAAATGAAACCACGGGAGAAGGCAGCAATGACACAGAAGTCCAGTTAGATGCAATCTTTCAGGCAAGAGAAAGCTAGGGCTACCCTAGTAGCAATATGAATGAAAATCAGAATACGAAAGTTTAGAATATTCCAAATTGGAATATGCATATTTCTAAAGATATAATTTGCTGTGAGAGGTGTCAAACAGTGTTGTGAGTATTGCCAAGATGATATGAACTCTACTCCAGCTGACAGTGTGTTAAGAGGGTCACCAAACAGAGGGTGCATTCCCTGTCACTCTGCCCAGCATTCTCACATTAACAGACTCAACAACAAATACGAAACACACACACAAGCACACCCACACTCACATAGAATTTTACAGATCAGTGAAAATGCAGGGAAAAAATATTAGTAAGCTCAATTCTGGATCGAATCCATAACATGAGACACAATAAACTCTCTCACTTAATAGCAGATGATTAAAAACCAGGACAATGCTATTGTCTTCTCAGGAAGACCCTCCATCGCTGGTATTTTGCAGAGTGAGTGGAGAAATTATAGGTCAACCTCTACAAAGAAAAAGTTACATTTCTTTATGGATAGTTAGGATGTGTGGATCTTTAACTGCCTGACCAAAGAGATTATGTTCTATTTCTACCATAACAGTACCCAGAATCCTGAATTTTTTTGATTACACAAAGCTAAGTCTATAGATTTTATTTTCTACTTTGGCTCAAATTTGCTCTAGCTAATTGGAAGCTGGGGATCTTTTGCCTATGGAAGAGCCAACAGCAACTGCAGCCTGAGACTATCTCTACTCCAATGACTTTATGAAGCAAAGCAAGGTCATTTCACATCTGCTCATCATCAGAGCATTACCTATGTGAGCAGAGGTAGCTGGAGTGGAAGTGGAAAGGAAGAGTCACTATCGTCCTTTGAGGTTTACTGGGGTAATAGACCTGGTTATTTACTGGCCTTGGCGGTCAGATTCCTCCACGTTTTACATTTGGGATTTGTGTTCATTAATCACCACTGTGATCTACAACAAAAATACAATGCTGACAAGTTTTCTCTTCTTTGCAAAGGGTCAGTCCGCTTGGGAGCAATATTCTACCCACACAGAATTTATATTATTTTTATGTTTTCTGAATATTGTACAAGTTCATCACTATATCTCAGCAATAGCTTGTTCTTATTCCCATTGCCATCCCTCCACGCTGTAAATACAATGCACTAAGTTACAGGTGGACAATTGAGTGAAGTTCCAAATATTTCTTTTGAGTTTTATTTACCTTTCTCTTTCTGAAACACACAGGGAATGATGCCTTAACTCACGTCTGTAAGTATCAGACACTATTTACAAAACGACTGAGTACACAAGGCACCGAGACCACACAGCATCATTAGAATTCAGGATATACTCCTTGGCATCCTCGGAGTAGCTCTGCAGGGTGAGTGAGACTCTGCTAGAGCTCTACAGAGTCTCCCGGGCAGGCAATCAGAGCAGGGAGCCAGGGACAGGGCAGAAATTGAATCTCTTCAAGGCTGTAAATCCTAAATCTTTCTTAAAGTAGATACTTACTCTTGGTGACAATAGCTAGCATTCACCTTACTGAACAAAACTGAACGTTCAGTGGATTGTTTTTCAAAGATATCTGGTTACCGAGAGGTAGGGGAAATGGAGAGACATTTGTCAAGGGTTACCAAGTTTCTTAGGATAAATAGAGAATGAATAATTCTAAAGTTCGTTGTGATGATGATGGTGGATAATACTGTATACTGGAAACATGCTAAAAGAGTAGATTTCATGCGCTGTCATCACATACACAGAAAAGGGTAGCTAGCTATGTAAAGAGATGGCTATGTTAATTTGCTTGACTACAGTAATCATTTCATATATATGTTTATCAAAACATCGTGCTCTAAGCCAGGCATGGTGTTATATGCCAGTAGTCCCAACTACTCTGGGCAGGGAATGGACATAAGAACTCGCTGCCAGATTGTGCCTGGCTTTCATCAGGCTCGCTGGTAATCAGAAGAAACAGACCAGGCAAAAGGAGGAGGAAGGAAGATCCCTTGAGACCAGGAGTTGGAGGTGGCAACGAGCTTATTAATAGTCACTGCATTCCAGCCTGGCCAACACAGCAAGACCTCACCTACCAAAAAAAAATATTTTTAAAAAACATGTTGTATGCCTTAAATATACGCAATTTTTATTTTAAAATATCAAAGTTAACTAATTACAAATCCCCCAACAACAACATAAGAATGATATTTGGTTCTCTAGGTAACATGCAGCCATGAACACATGAAATTCCATCCATCTGATTCACATCCACTGAAATGATCAAAAACTGAATTTTTTAAAAATAAATAATCTGCTTTTTTTTTTTTACAGCAAAAAAATCAAGGATCTTTTTTTTTGCTAGATACAATGCAGATGGGATCAGACTGAGGAAAGCACACCCTAACGAAGACATCTTAAATGTGAAAGAAGTATATTCTGGGAAGGTTGTGGAAATGATCCTAGAGAATTAGTTTTGCTACTGGCCATTAGATGACAGTGCCAGGACTGGTGACAAGGGTGGCCAGAGGGCAGCCAGAGGCACATGTGACCTTCCCAGTGCGTCTGGTGGGAACAGCAGGAGCTGGAGGGCGCTCTGGGCAGGGAATGGACATAAGAACTCGCTGGCAGATTATGCCTGGCTTTCATCAGGCTCGCTGGTAATCAGAAAAACCAGACCAAGCAAAAGGAGGAGGAATTAGTCAGACTAACTCCTGCAAACTAAATACACATAGAAATTAGCAAATAGGTCAAACGGCCTTGGATACTTCCTTTGGCTCTGGTCACCCTGGCCCAAGCTGCTGACTCTCGCATTTTCCCTTCCCCCTTCATTAAAGACTGAGCAATTTGAAGAGCATTCAATACCATCTCTGAAAGAGCACACAACAATTGCTGCTCTTTGAAAAGCAAAGGCGTTCCCTCATACATAAGGAAAATTCTGGAGAAGCAAAGTGATTGTCTTCCTAAGAAAGCCAACAAGGGATGGAAGAACTTATTTTAAATTTATTCTTTTAGTAGGACTCAAAAACACACTGCATCTCTGAAATGAGAGTAGAGGGTCATGAAAAGCAGCAGGCAAGAGCAGTGTAAAGACAGAAAGCCCAGCCTACATAATTAGAGTCCACAATGGAGGCAGCGAGTTGCAATAAGGATTTTGGAAAAATCAAATCAGCAAAGTAAAAGTTTGAGAAAAGTCACCCAAGACTCAGAGGGAAGAATAAAGAGATGAAGATTAAAAAAGAAAATTAAATGACAATGAGGCAGGAAAAGAACAGCCAATATGCATTACAGGAGCACCAAACAGACAACAGAGAAAACACACACAAAAAAGAATTACCAACGACATGTAATCAAAAACTCTCCTTAACTGAGCAAAAGCTCTGAAAATACACAATCCAATTACTAGTCTTTAAAAAACTGTCCTAAGAATATATTCTGCCAACTGGCAAATGTATAGTTCCAATGCTAATTTATTAATTTACAGTGATAGATAACTGTCCCAAGCATTATATCAGGCCAAACTCACCTGACTTTCCCTTATCTACAGACTTACCTGGGAATTGGTATCATAACTCAGAAAACTGCTTTGGGAATGTGGAATCAAAACAAGTAGAAAGAGACGGAAAAATCAAAACCTTAATGGTATCAGCTTAAGGTAGCTGGACATAGTCATTTCAAAATACGCATACTTCTACTAATGATTCAAAATACCTGATGTCCACTGGCAAAAGTTCACCCTAAGCTGGGAAGTGCTGGCACTGGCCATGTGGGGCTCCTTGACATCCGTTAGCTATGCATCTGAGTTCCATCTATGCATGAGTCTGACTGACACTCTGATGGGTTATTTATTAGCTGTGCTAATTCAATCAATCAGCTTTAGTCAAATCTTGCTCGCCGAGAAGCAATTTTGACTTTAGAAGGAAAAAGAAAAAAAAAAAAAAAAAAGAAAACTTCCACATATCTAAGCTTTGATCTATTATACGTCAATATTCAATTTAACACTCAGAGGGCAAGCTAACTGCGGTTATCATGTTATTATGGGGCAAACCAGTATAACCCTCTGTAATGACAACTTATTCAGAAGATTTAAAAAATTTATTAAGAGGAGTGATTAAACAGATGTACATTGAAACCTTTACAACCTGCCAGTAAAAATAACCACATTTTCTCTTCAATTTCCATGAATCATTAACAAAAAAATTGATTATACGTTATACCACAGAGGAAATCTTATTATATCTCTACCTACTCTATCTCCCAAACAATAGAATCAGAACATGGACATATCCCATTTCTCTGGTTATAAGTCACTAATCCCTTAGAAATTTTAAACAATTTTGTTTCCAAACAAAATGGTATGATGACAAAAATTTTAAAAAATATTTAAACTATAAATAAAAAATGAATTAGAATATTTATATATAAAAATTAAAGCACACAAACAAAACTTCAGTTAGAGGCAAATCAATAGAACTTCTGCTATTTCAAGCTGTGGAAAAAGAGCTTTAAGATGCCCATTTTACAGATGAGGAAACTGACACAGTGATTACTTTCAGGTCACACAAAGAGCAAATAGTGAAGATGAGATTACATTCCATATAGGCCAGACTGGAAAACCCAGGGTTCCTGTCAAAACACCACCCAGATTCCACAAATGATGAAAACAATGAAAATAAGCATAATTGCATGAAGCTGAAATGGACACAAAGAAAAAAATATCTAAGAAAATTTTCAGCTTTATTGCCCCCAGAGAAAAAAAAAGCATGTCATGTTCCTCTGTATGAAAGACGCATTTTACTGTATCGTTTGTCACAATGCTATGAAACTATTCGTTCCAACACCCTTTGCCTGAAATTAGGATTCATTAATTTGTTGATAATGGATGGTAAAATTTTAATCCAAAATATTAGATTTCTTCTCCTCTAGGTCATTGAGAAAAGGGGTGCTAGGAAAGACAGCAAACAGAAGGGTAAGATGGAGAGAAATATGGTCAGATTAGGAAGGGGAAAATGAGGGAATACAGTAAAGAGAAGAGTGCAGCTTTGTTTTCCTGTTTCATTGTCTTTTAACAAAAATATATTTTTTTAGAATTGATAAAATTTTAAGTACTTTTAAGAGTATATTAAATCTTTTCGCCTACCAGAAGTCCCCTGGCTGTGGTGTCCTATGATTAAAATACATTTTTCAATGTTTCAGATAGAAACACAAATTTCTAAGTGGTAGAGCTGCTGTTAGCGCACCTGTGGTAGGGGACAAATAAAGTAATGAATTGACGTTGCTATCAAACTCTGCCACCAAAGGACACAATGTGGTCTGTCACACAGCAATGAGATTTGGAGTTTCTCTTCAGGTTGGTATAAATACTGGTCATGAGTCCACAGGTCATCATCCTCTAAGCTGGACAAATGCATGTGCATACACAAACATGTGCACACCCACAAAAACACCCAGAGTTGCTGAACCTCACCCAACATCTGCTGGGTAAAAAGGTTACAAATTCACTCTGGCTGGAGAATGATTTTCTCTCCCTTATGAGGTAGTTTAGTTTCTTAGGGTGTGATTACTGAACTTATGCAATGAGTTCTTAAGACAAATCCCTCTCTAGAGATTTGCTAAATCATCTGAAGAAACCATTTTATTCTCAGCTTTTCACCTTGGCAGTCCTTTTGACTGTGGTGTCTTTAAAATCTCCCATTCACACACAGTAGGAGAAACCTATATATTCTCATGACTAAGAAAAGATTTTACTCTCTAAATGCCACCTGGTACCAGTAAGCTCTTTTGAACTTTACAGAGACAAGATTTGAGATTCTCAAAGGTTAAAATGAGCTCCATTCAAACCATAATTATGCTCAGTCAGTTGAAGTAGACAAATGAGTCCTCATTCCTGAGAAAGTTTAAAAAAAAAAACACAACAATGAATTGATATTAATATAAAAATTTCACAAAAGGAATAAAAATGATACAAGGAAACCTATGAGAAAATGAAGTGCTTTGGGTTGTTAAGCCTGTATTTCTCTCAAAGTTATAAATAAAACTTATGGGGGAGGATGTTATATTTATTTTTAACAAACTTTTTCAGGCTCTGTGGACACAGAGTTTTCTGACCCAAACTTTCAATGGAAAATCAACTGGATTTATGTAAGCTAATAAACACCCATCATTCAAATGGCAAGAATTTTCAAATATTACCATCCTAGCGTGGTTATAATATGAAAGTAAAACACTGAAATTCAAATGATTATGCTTTCACTGTGTTTCAGCTATTAAATTTCTCTAACATCCTTGGGAGAAAGTATTTCTGAAATCAACCTTTTGGGGAGCTTTCTAAACATAAAGGAAATTCTTTAACACTATGGTTCCAGGCAGAATTTAAATAGACCTACACGGAGGGAAGTTTGATTCCTTAAGTTTGAAAAAGACATTGCTGATAAGCTTTTTCATCCTAACATGTTCCAATGTGAAGATTCAAAATGAAGGGTTGGGGCATGCTGTCTGGTCCCATCTTGAAATGCCTCCCTATTTCTTCACAATTATGTATGTGTGCTAACACATTATAAAGCAACAAAATGATCACAGCATGCATTGCCATACTCTCAAAACTGCTTTAGTTGGCCCTAGCTGATTAATTTAGGAAGTGCTGTTTTGTTTGGTTTTGTGACTGAGGACTCTTGTGTCTGACAGGAAGGTTATTGAGATACTCCATATTAGACAGTCCACAGACTGGGAAAAAATATTTGCCAACTCCATATCTGACAAAGTCCTAACATCAAGGATCTACAAGGAACTCATACATGCTGAAAAGAAAAAAACAAACAGCCGCATTACAAAGTGGGCAAAAGATATGAATAGACCCTTCTCAAAATTAGACATACGAGCAGCCAACATATACATGAAAAAATGTTCAGCCTCACTAGTCATCAAAGAGGTGCAAATTAAAACTACACTGAGATACCACCTAACTCAGTCGCCATCATCAATATCTCAAAAAATAACAGACGCCGGAGAGGATGTGGCGAAAAGGAAACACTTCTACACTGTTGGTATGAGAGTAAACTAGTACAGCCTCTGGGGAAATCAGTGCAGTAATTCCTAAAAGTTCAAAAAATTGACCTTTCATATGACCCCACAATCCCCCTACTGGGAATATACCTGGAAGAACTCAAATCACTCAATAAAAAAGATACCTGCACACGTATGTTTATTGTAGCATTGTTCACAATAGCAAGAACATGGACCCAACTGTGCTGCCCATCAAAAGAGGACTGGATAAAAAAATGTGGTACATATACATGATGGAATATTATGCAGTCATAAAGAAGAACAAAATCATGAACTTCGCAGCAACCTGGATGGAGTCAGAGTTTATAATACTGAGTGATCATTCACAGAAACAAAGATCTAAGCATCACATGTTCTCACTCATAAGTGGACCTTGAACAACTACCGTAATACTATAAGAAAGGATTGACAGTAGCAGAAAACTGTGGGGGGGATGGGGAGACAGAGAGGTGGCATTGACAATAGTTGATATCTGCATGGGGAAGGGGGGATACACCTCATCAAAAAGGGTACCTGCACAAATGAATGCTTGTATACCTAACCCTGAATTGTACCCCACAATTTTAAAATAAAAATTAAAAAAAAAGAGAGATACTCCATATTTAGTCAACTGAATGAAAATTATATGGATTAAGTCGGGATTCCATCTTCAGGACAACAGCACTCATGCCCTCACTTCCAGTTGTATTCCAAAATCACAAGTCCTCCTCCCCCACAACTGCCCTAGAGTTTCCTAAAACTTTATCAGTCCTCAAAGCTTCTCAGAACATTCCTTAAATTAAAAGTGATATCTACTAACCTACTGTTTAATAAGTAGCTCAAACAACTTTGTAAGTATTCTAGTCCCTTGGGGCCAATAAACAACTTTCGAAACCCTGAAGGATTTAACGTGGTCACCCTCTGTTTCACATGACACTTGCTTTTATCACTGACTGCTAAAAGCCTGGTTTTGGAAGGAAAATCACCATCTAATGTGGAAACCATGAACTATCTTGAGCTGGTAGTTTCTACAGAGTCCTGCACCCCTATATCCCTGGGAGCACCTAGTGCACAATTTATAAGCAAGTCCTGGGACTGTAGAGGGTGGGCTCCAAAGTCATCCTCTCCCATGGGCGGGCCACGACAGGTGACTGTGGAGAATGGAAGGGGGACAAAGGAGTGCTTCCATTTTCAGGCACTTGCCTGAGTTTGGGATACTGTAAAGGACAATTTTAGTTGCAGAATTCCCCATGGAATCTGCCGAGGCCTCTGCTTTGCAAGGACATCCCTTCAACTCCTTCCTCTGCCAGCCCTGCCGTCTTCTCTTCTCCCCTGAGCTGATTCCCAGAGCATGCCCAGTGAACTTCCCACATGCGGGTCTGCAACTCAGAGCCCACATCACAGGGAACCCAATCAAGGTTAGTCACTTAAAATGGAAAGTTTAAAAAAATAGAAGATATCATTCCATTCTACAGCCAGTCAACTGAAAATATACTTTAAGTAATATTTATTTTTTAAACATCATTTTGCAGTTTTGTTTGGGGCTGCATAAATACTCAGCAATTCAACCTTTTTTTGTGTGTGAAAATCCAACAGTTTCAAAAACAGCATAGCATTAATTCCATCCCACAGCTGCTGTGTTCTCCCAGAGTTTTATTTTAGTGGTGGATAGATTGACCATATGTTACACCTAACCAAGGATACATTGCACGTGCAGCTAAAAAGAGCTCCCATCCTCACTGTGTTTGCCATGATATTCTTAAATACAAGCAGTGACAAGGAGGCTTCTGAGAAGCTAATCTTATAGTTACAATTTATTCTAAATACATCCATTAAAATGCAAGCCCCATGAAGGGAGGAACCTTGTCCATTTTACTCCATCGTCTACAGCAGTGCCTGGCAAATTATAGGTACACAGCAAACACATATCGTTGAATTTTTAAAAATCTCAAAACTCTAGTTTTTACATTCTCTTTAAGGATGGTTACTTCCCTGCAATGTAACTACAGAACAGAATTCATTAATAGCTCTTAAAATATCAGTTATGATTATTGTGACATGTATATCTTAAAAACATAAGTCACCCAACGAGATGTGCTTTGCTGATGAGAAATGGCAGGAGACCATCCCAGTAATACAGTAATATATCCATAATGTACCTTAGGGGCACATTCCAATGTTAAACGTTAAAGAAATAAATAGTGATTTTTTTTTAGTGCAGTCACAAGTACAGTACCATAAGTTGGCAATGGGAAGAAATGACTGCCTATAAATTTACTGTATGTGATGAGCCACTGTTTTAAATGGCCATGAAGCAGGTATCTGCTAGATACTTGCACAAAGCTAAGAGGTTCATAAAAATATAAATGAACAGCAAAGCTCTGTCTTAGATCTTATAGTTTGAGCTCTTACACAACACAATGTTTCAGTTTTAATTTGGGGTCTATACTAAACTCCATCAACCATGACTATAAAAACAATTACACACAGTCTATCAACTGGTCATGATCACTAATTAGAAAAAAAAATCACCTGTGTTAGTATTAAGTCTATTCAAAAGGGAAAGGTAAAAGCTGAGTGAGTAGGCTCAAAAATTAACACAGTATTGTAAAGAATTAGAAAATAGTTTATCATAAAGCTTGTCTTGTAAACTATGGTCATTCACCCAGATATTGTTTTTATGAGTTTGTGCTACATTCTCTAGGTTAGTGGTAGCCAAACTTTTATTGCTACATACTTCACTCAGTTATAACTTTTTATTGGCTATCCAATAAATATACATTTATTTAGAAAATATATACAGTGATGTTTTAGTAATATATTATCTACATAGTTTAATTATAGGACTTTGCATAAAATAATCTCTATGGCTATACTCCTCATCCATAAGATAGAGATAATAATAGCATCATTTTCATAAGGCGTTATAAGTATTAAATGAGTTAACATAAGCAGTATATTTAGAACACTGCCCAGAGCCTAATAAAAGTTATCTATTATTATTATATTATCAACTATATCCCCAAACAAAAAATTTTAATTAATGAAATAATATAAAGTAATTATTTTTAAAATATGAGTTATAAAGGACATAAGAAGTTCTGATGTTACTAAAACATTAGTTATTAATAACTTTAGTAAGAGAAATGTGATTGAATATGCACTAGTATTTTTTATAATTTTAGTTTACTTGAGGATAAAAGAATTCAAGGTTCTAGTTTCACTATTGTACTAGGAGTTAATGATTGTAAAGATCTTTAGAATTGCAAAAGATACTTTAAGGAAACTAGGAGAACAAAAAAATACCTTCATGTCTCAGTGTATTTATCAAGTAGTTTAATCTTTGTTCAGTTCTATCTAGGTTTTTCAGTAATTTTTTTGTTAGTTTTATGTAGTAAATTTTCATTTTTGCCAATGTCATTAAGTTGTCCTAAAATGAATCAGGAGATATTGAAATTTTGTATCTTTAATAGGTTGAAAGCCACTGAAAATCTTATTAATTGGAAGACTTTAACACAGATTTATGAAATTTTGTTTCTACATTTTCTAAATGGATATGACAGTTTATAGAAAACAAATAGTATTTGGCAACAAAATCATAAATTAGTGCAGTCATTTCCAAACTCTACATGCTAGAAGTTTCTTTTTAAAATCACTTATGTTTTCATTCTTTTTTTTTTTTTTGAGAATGCAGGATTTATTGAGAGGACAGAAAAGCTCCCACAGTGGGAAGGGACCTGAAAGTGTTGCTCCATTCATTTTTATAATAACGAGTAACATCAAATGTTATTTTCAAAAATTTTGCAAACTCAAAATCTAGTGATACTTGCCACCACCAAAAATGTCAGAAAACCTGGAACAGTTTTCTTTTTGGAAAAATATATATGTTATTCATCTTGGAGTTTGACAATTCTTTAGATTATTTTGCCTAAGGCAACCAGAAAACTTTTATGTAATTCAAAATATGTCCATATTTTCTGGGTACATGTGATAATACATTCAATTCAATTTATAAAGATCAAATTAGTGTAACTAGGTTATCCATCAACTTAAGTATTTGTCTTTTTATTATGTTAAAAATATTCAAATTATTCTCTTCCAGCTATTTTGTAATATATAATAGATTATTATAAACTACGGTCATCCACCCAGATACTGTTTTTATGAGTTTGTGCTACAGTCTCCAGGTTAGTGGTAGCCAAACTTTTATTGCTACATACTTTTTTTTTCCAACTCAGCACAAAATATTGTCAAGATTCTAGACTAATTTAAAAGTCTTGTTTTTTTAAAAAATAAAATTATTTACATCAATATAACATGATACCCTTTGTACATGTCTGGTTTAAGGTTCTTAACCTTTAAAGCACGCAATCATGAATGATCAGGGAAATTAATAAACTTCACATGGTATTGTGTCTCATTAAACTTATCCTGGAAAAATTCTTTTCCTCACCACCAAAATGTCTATGCCATCAATGATGATATTGCAAAGATTTATGCATTTTTTAGTTTGGATTCATCAAAAGAAAAATTTAGTGCTTATGGCATTTTTATATATGGCCTCAATGTATCGACATTCTTCCCACCTAGAAATGAGTTTTATGTCTCCTCCCTTTCAATTTGGGTGAGCTTATGAGAGGTTCAATCCATACAGCATGGCAGAAGTGACTTCCAAGGATAGCTTTAATCTATACGGTATGGCAGAAGTGACTTCCAAGGTTGCATCCTAAAATTCTGTCCTCTGTCTGGTTCTCTTGGCAACCATTGCCAAGAGACTCCATTCAGAATGCTTCCTCTCAGAGCCTAGCTGCCATACCAGTAGAAGCTAGACTACACGAATAGGCCACATGTAGGTACTCTGTGGCCATCCTAGCTGAGCCTAGCATTCAGCGAGATATCAGATATGTGAGCTAAGAAATGACCAGTTGACTCCAGTCCCAACCATTCTAGGCACTTTTAGGCATCAAGTCTTCCCTGCTGAGGCCCCAGGCATCACAGAGTAAAGATAGCCATCCCCACTGCGCCCTGTTGAATTCTTGAGCAACAGAAAGTAAGAATGTAAGAAAATGAATGCCTATGCCACAGTTTTTTAGATGGTTTGTTATATAATAGTAATTGAAAAAAACTTTTATGTACTTCACTACACGAACATAATCTAACATACCACATTGCTCTGATATGTTGAAACTGTACTCTGACCTAATCATTTGGCAAACTTTCCATGAGTTATGGTTTGTTCTAATATTTGTTCATTCAAATCTTCAACAGTATTTACTATACATTGTCCAAGAGTCTTTGTCAGCAAAGAAACACATTTCGATTGAATGGCAATTATGTTCACTGCATATTATTTCAGCAATTTTTACCAAGGAAAGAGAAAAACATTCTTCCTTTCAGTGGCATGTGGCTAATTATCTTTTGTCGTACACAAACCTCACATAACCTCATGTAAGTAGTTATCATCAAACTTAGTGAAATTTTGTAAATTACTAAACTGAATGTTGATTTTAAATATTCTGAAGGGAAGAAATAAGAGGTTTATCCTAATGTTCTGGAGGCTTATTTTTATTATGAAAAATTTAAAAATTTCCAGTCAGAAACCTTCAGGTACCCATCTCCTAACTTCAACAATTATTAACAGAGGGCCTATCTTTTCTCACTGATCTCTCCACCCGCTCCTCCAACACTCCCAGGTTATTTTGATGTTAATCTCAGGTACCATATCATCTCTATAAGCATTTCTACATGTATCTCTAACACAGGGATCAGCAAACTATAGCCTGTGGGTCAAATCCAATCTGATGCCTACTTTTATAAATGAAGTTTGTTGGGAACACAGTGACATTCATTCATTAACAACAGTCTATAGCTGCTTTCTCCAGCAGAATTGAGTAGCTGGTGACAGAAAATGTATGGCCTGTAAAGCCTAGTATTTTTACTATCTATCCCTTTTGCAAAAAAAAAAAAAAAAGAAAGAAAAGGAAAGAAAACCTTGCCAACCTCTACTCTAAAGATAAAGAATCTTTAGGGGGAACAAAAAGATCTAGCATAATAGACCTTGCTAAATATAGAAGCTTCAAATCTAGATTGGAGAATATGACTAGCTTCAGACTATGATTAGGTAATAGTCTTAATATAAACTAAAGGTAGAATTTATTGCTATCTGTCATCAAAATATGGTCACTTTAAAATGATTTGGCTGACTTCCTGTCAGACCTGATTTGATTGTTGTTTTCCTCACAATATGGAAGACAGAGAGTGCACGCTCATACCTGGAGAAGCACATAGCTCCTCTGATTTCTTCTGGTTTCATCTGTGTTAGGGCTGCTTTCAATCTACTATTTGTTTGCAGGAATATTTATGAACCATCTGTCCATTTTATGCAGATCAGTGAAGACTAGAGTGTCACTCAGCTGTCCCCTGCAAGCCTTCTGGGTTGTGCTAACCCTACTCTACTCTCAGAATAACTCAGGCACCACAGGATGGTCCTGCCAATAGCCTGAGTGCATATGAGAGTTGATCTGTAATTTATATATTTGGAAAGCTTATTACCTTTTACTATTTTCTTTCTTTTTTTGGTATTTTTATTTTTGTTTTTCTTCATTGTTAATGATGTAGCTTTTGTTATAGTGGTCTTGCATATCCCTTCTTAAATTTATTCCTAAGTATGTTCTGTTTTTAAGAATAAATATTTCAAATTTTTACATTAATCCTTGTACAGAAGTACAATTGAATCTTTATAAATATATCCTGTAAAATTCCTAAATACCTAACCTGAATTGTACCCATTTTCAAAATAAAGGAAAAAAAAAGTTCCTAAATTGGGATTGCTTTGAAATTCTTGGTCATGATGCATTATTCTTATAAATATTGGAAGATTTGATTTGCTAGTATTTTTGATAAGCATTTTCTCTTTTAAAAAATTCTATTTTAAAGATGTGGGGTACAATTCAGGATTAGGTATACAAATGTTCATTATGCAGTTACCCTTGTTGATGAGGTGTGCCCTTCCCTCCCTAGGCAGTTTCCCTCAACTGCCAATCCCACCCCCCTCCTACCTTTTACTATTTTCTAGATAAAAAGTTAGATGTTAGATGAAGTTTGGTTCAGGCACACGAATAAGCACTATAAAGCATTTTCTCTCTTTTAATATACTTGAAACATTTCACATAAAAAGGCATTTTGCTCCTGCACCCCAAGAGATCATATTGCAAATCCTACTTTGAAAGGTATGGAAGAATTTTACCACTCTATTCATTTGCACATATAACATCTGCAGTGCCTGAGCAAATGGATCAATGCATTGATAAGCTACAGCCTGTGCTGTAAATTTGGTCTTTATATTCTACAGCTAGTATAAATGAGTCCATGTTTGCACCTTCCAAAATGCCACTGCACTTCATAAATCACATGACCTTGTGTGTGATTACGTTTCTGCCTGGAACAATGAGTGACCCATAAAAGCTTAGTCTCAAAAAATAAAAGTGTTTTATTTTCTGGAAAATTGATTAAATAAATATTGATGTCAATTATAGCCAAAAAAATCACATGAACATTATTTTCTGATAAACTTGTGGCAACTTTATTCCCCTGGAGTTTGCATCCAGTACGGTAAGAATAAGACAATATTGTTTACTCATTTTTGTCAGACGAGAAAATTACAGGCTAGGAAATTTGCCTGGAGACACAAGGCAAGTCAGTGGTCAAATAAGGATCATCCCATTTAAAGAACTACAAAAATCACCCTAATTCTACCTAAAATCAACCTAATTCTAATGCCTGGAGTTAGGCCACTTGTTCGGTTTGTATTTTTACATCTACTTCACCATTATCAAGGCTTACGATTCAAATATTCATTTAAAGCCTAAAGTCTTATTGGCTGCAAAGCAATAGATGTGGAGCTTCCTTACTACTAGGTGGTAGGAAAAAGTCCATCATAACTTAAAAACAAAAATAACAGGTGGGCGTGGTGGCTACTCAGGAAGCTGAGACAGAAGGATCGCTTGAGCCCAGTTCAAGGCTGCAGTGAGCTATGATGATTGCACTGCTACACTCCAGCCTGAGTGACAAAGTGAAAGCCTATCTCTTAAAAATAATTAATAATAATAATTTATTAAGTATTATGTACTACACACAGATGAATAAATAATATTCTCTCAAAATTTAGTACAAATGAACAGAGAAACAGTCGATTTATTAATTAAAATTATATATAAAATATTAATTAAAATGCCATATTTTAAAAACTGACTTCAGCAGAGAGTGATTCATTCTGCTCAGTGGAATTATCAGAGGAGTTACAGTGCTGCTCACATTGGAAATGGGTAGAGGGTTAAATAGGAGTTTATCAGCCTGAAAGAGATAAAACAACTTTGCCTCTTACACAAAAGAATACACAAAGATGTAGAGCTGTGAAAAGTTTATGCTATGTTTTTATGGTTAGAGTATAAACTACAGGGTGTATAGTCATGAGTAATGAGACTGGAATGGTAGATTGAGATCAAATCTCATTACCAAGGAGTCTGTCTGTACTTTTTCTTAAAGGCAACAGGGAACTACTGTTGATTTTCAAGAAATACTAAAATAACATGAGGTTTTTAGAAATAGATTTCTGGTACTGAAGATGAACTCAACTATGGGATATGGGAGGGTGGCCAAATCTAGCCCTCATATTTAGTATTATAGGATTCAATTTTGAAAGTATAAAGTGATTGTTTTTCTGTCTATAAATCACTTTAACAAATAACACAATTATTTTAAGCATCTTGCTGAGATATGAAGTCTTTAGATGAAGAAACCTGGACATTTTGGTGTGTAATGGAGCTGGGTTCTAAGTTTCTCTGATTCCCAGTCCCTGAAATGATTTCCCTCTTGCTCTTCTACGAAGCCCTTAATTCTTTCAATTCAATCTTAGCTCCTCGATTGAGGTGAAGGATTGTTTCCTACTAAATATAATGTTTTCAATTAAACCATGCTTGAAAAGGCTTTTTTAGTTTGGTTGGTTTTTTAAAGCTGATATGGCTGTGCTCAATAGTTAAGAACACTTTTAAATCATGTGAAATTAAACCTAATATAAAAGGCCAAATATTTAAGAAGCCACGGCTGTCTATTGGGCAAATATTTATGCAATCTTTAAGATATTTAATATTTATTCAGCTGACCATAACTGTTGTTTTAAGGCATTAGTCAATGTAAATACATGCAACCAGAAAAGGGGATAAATGACTCTAGAAGAGAAGAAGCTCTTATTGGGGTAACTGTTATCATTTTTTTTTTTTTTTGAGTTGGAGTCTCACTCTGTCGCCCAGACTGGAGTACAGTGGCCGCTCCCGGCCACAACAGCCTCGACCTGCTGGGCTCCGGAGAACCTTCCGCCTCAGCCTTCCAAGTAGCTGGAACTACAGTCGCGCGCTACCATGCCCGGCTAATTTTTCTTTTGATTTATTGTAGAGATGAGGTCTCACCAAGTTGCCCAGGTGGGTCTCGAACCCGCGGGTTCAGGAAATCCACTCACCTCAGCGCTGTTATCATTTTAATTCCCTGAAATTCAATATACTACAATGAAGCATTTACTAATTAAGAAAAAGTTTCATTGTAATCTCCTATTAGTTGCATCAAACCAAGAAACTGCCATGACTTAAAATCCAGTGTGCAGGTACACAAATTCAAAATGGTCCTGTTGCCAGGAAGCATCCCCTTAATCTGGTGAGTTTTCAATGCTGTACCTTGAAGGTATTATGTACACAGGTCAATAAAAAGAGATCAAGAAACCCAGACAGCTACAATAACCCACTTTTATTTTTTGACAGTACAGGCTTTATTTAGTAGAACCAGGCATATACTTGCTAAAGATATATATCTGGCTTCAAAGAGTGGAAAAAGCAGCTGAAGAGCTTAATTAAAAACAACCTCCTTCCCAAACCTACTAGCACAATGAAATTCTAAATGCTCCCTATTATAAAACTCTAGAAAACAATGACATAGAGCACTTAGGATTGTGCTCATCAGGGTTCAGAACATATGCCTGAAAACTATTTTTTCCTTTCATTATAAGAGCAACAGTCCATATTTTGAGCCAGTTATGAGCTTCCATGAAAAACACACACACACACACACACACACGAATCTAAGCCAGGTTGCACTTCCCTTAAAAGAAGAGTACAGAGAGGAGCTCTGAGAGTCCCCCATTGAGGAACAGGAACAGCTCTGGCTGGCTCCAGCATAATAAACTGCTGTTTACCTTTTGGATTCTATTTATGCCGCATACACATTGTTCATCATTATTAAATGATCCTTTTTTATCTTTCTATGACAGTTACATATTTTAACAGGTGACAGTTTGCCTTTATAAGCAGCAAAACACTGGTTTATTAGTATGCTTGTGTGGCATAAAATAGAGTTCATTTTTTACCGAAATAACTGGAGGAAAGAAACATCAATTGTGCAGGGTTCTGAATAGCTCAATGGGTATAGAAGGTACTGGCAATAAATTAAGATAGGTTTGCTTTATTTATGAGTCTTAGGTATTCCTTCATAGTTGCTACTGTGCATGAATGTTAAGTGGCCCTTTGATGGGCAAGTCTATCTGAAGCAGCAGCGTAAACTCTTACATAGTTTCACAATTAATCCCTTCCCTACAGTAAACTCAAGGAAGAGTGTAACTCTGTCATGCAGAAAATTTTGCCTGGCCACTGACCGTGGAGGTGCAGGCTGCTTTGAGAGAGAGACAGACAGAGACAGAGACAGAGACAGAGACAGAGAAACTGAGAGAGATAAAGACAGAGACAGACAGACAGACAGACAGAAAGAGACATTTGGATACCACTGAGTCACTGGAATGGCAAAAATGTACTTTATTAGATTAGAAGCCCCCCTCATTCTGGAAACAGCCAGCAGGGTTCTGAGTGCCTTTAGGGAACAAAGGTCTGGGGCAATTCCTTAGCTTATGGAATAATCTTGTAACCACTGGGATACCCAAAAAAAGACAACATTCCTGGCAAAGGGAATTTAAGAATCACATATGTCATTGTTTGACTTCATATTTAACAATAAACAAATAAATAAACCCTTCCTACAGAATATACTTTGTTGTATATGCTTCATGGAGGAGGCAAACAACCCATTCACTATGGAATGCCACCAGCTAATGCTGCCAGTGAAGCCTGAGTTAGTAGATCATCTCTATAGCTGCTTGTAGTAAGCACCTCATTGGGTAAAATATGGTGCTTTGGAATGATGGACCACTCTGGGGGTGTCCGCTGCAAGGCAGGTGTGGTGCAAGCTGAGATAATGGGGCTGGCTGGTAGCTCAGCTATTTGTTTCTCACCTGACAGGTGAACCGTTCTGTCTGTATTTTCGAGGAGACATAACTATACCTGTCACTCCGAAGGCAAAATTCGCTCAGGAATAACACTGGCAAGTTCCTGATGGTGATGATTTCATTCTCAGGGATCACAGACTAGGCAAATGATTGTCCAAGAAGGAAGAAGTCATTTTCTCAATTAAAATCTTGAGGGGCACCTTTTATTTGTGTCCTAGCATGGGCCTGGGGAAAAAATGATAAGGACTCTTTCTCCTCCAGTGACTTAAAAAGGAAAAAAAAAAAATCAAATCAAATCCTAGCCACAGCAGAACTGTTTCACTTTCAGAATGTGTACCCTTCCCTGCCCTCTCACCCCTCCCTCCTTCCTCCATCTTTTTACCAGCGTCCACACACAGGGGCCCGGAGGATATGTCTTATACATGTTTTCATTACAGCACTTAAAAAAAAAGATCAGTCAGCTTTTTGCACTCTTCTTTCTCGCTAAAGTTGCTTCTGCCCTTTGAAAATATGAAAGCCCTTGAGTGATTTTATATTTTCAAAGGGTAAAAGTGCTAAAGAGCACTCCTCTATTTCAGAGAGGAGGAAAAAAAGTAAATCAGTCTGCCTAAAGTGTTCACTTGGAAAAGGTAAAAATGAACTACCAACGTGAAAGGGAGTAGTTACCGCACCTAGAGTAATATATACAGCACCCTGGAGTCCATGACTGGAAAACAACATGCATGGCTTAAGTCTTCAGGGTGTCTGCTTCTGATGGAACCAACTGTTTTGCAAACTACTATCATGGTGATGAAGTTTTCACTTCTACCCTGGACAGAACAGCAACATGGATAGAATCTGTGTCCACTCCTCGTTCCCTCCCTTCCTAACCACCAGCCAGCTGGCGCCAACCACCTCCTCCCCCGTCTCTGAAGACTTTCCCTTGGTGTACAGATTCTCATCTCTTTCAGAAGTCTAATATTTTATTTTATTCACTAGCTTTTCATCTCTTCGCGCTCCTCACCTTGCTACTAGGAATTACTTTATAGAAAGAACTGGATTCAGAACCTAACACCTCAGAACAAACCAACAGTTACCTTTCCCAAGGACGTTTATAGTTTTCCCTTCTTCATGGAATATGAGGTGTGTATTCTGGTAAACCCACACCCCAGACCTAACTAGCCACAGGGAAGACTGCTTCTCAGGATAAGGGGCCTTGCCCTACTTTGTGCTGCCTTGAAAGTCCTGTCTCCCAAACCTTCCCTGCATAATTCCTACTCAGAATTCATCACCCAGTTGATCATTTCCTGTGGGCAAACTCCCACTTCTAAGATTTGGGGGCTCTTGGCTGTGCTGCCATAGCACCTCGCGATATTTTGCTTCCTCCATTTCCCACAGTGTCCTGAAAAGTTTATTCTGGCATCTCCCTCACTAGACTAAAAGATCTTTAAAGGCAGTTACAGTAGTTTATTTCTAGATTCCAATTTCTAGCACAGTGCCTCAAACACAGCAGCAGCAGTAGTAGTAATGAAAATAGATAAAATATTATGCATTAGAAGTATTTTAAATACTCAGTATATAAAAACTTGCTTAATCCTCATAACACCCCAGTGTGGTAGGTATCATTATTTATCACCATTTTACAGATGAGGAGATTGAAACACAAAGAGTTTAAGTAATTTTCGTATGGCCACACAGCTCTTAAGTACTAGAAACCAAATTCTAACTCAAGTAGTCTGATTCCCCACACAGTGTGCTTTTCCAATGCTTTTCACTCACACTTTGAAAAATATCACTATAGTTTGAATGTTTCATATTGAAATTTAATCCCCAAGGCAATAG
This sequence comes from Tarsius wallacei, assembly GCA_963574415.1. Taxonomy (NCBI): domain Eukaryota; kingdom Metazoa; phylum Chordata; class Mammalia; order Primates; family Tarsiidae; genus Tarsius; species Tarsius wallacei. The sequence goes on along the minus strand of CAUYQG010147875.1, from coordinate 30,352 downwards.
TATTAAGAGGTGGAGTTGAGCTGGGTGCTGTAGCTCAAGCCTAAAATCCCAGCACTTTGGGAGGGGGAGGTGAGAGGATTACTTGAGCCCAGGGGTCCAAGGCCAGCCTGGGAAACTTGGCGAGACCTCATCTCTACAACAAATAAAAACAAATAAGCCAGGCATGGTGGTGCACCACTGTGGCTTCAGCAACTTAGAAGTCTGAGGTAGAAGAATTGACTGAGTTCATGGCTGCAGTGGTGGAGTGTGTCACTGCACTCCAGCCTGGGCAACAGTGAGACTCCAACTCAAAAAAAAAAAAGAAGTGGAGTTTTGGGTAGATAATTAGGCTATTAGGGCTCTGCCCTTGTGAATGGGATTAGCGTTTTTATAAAAGGCTTGAGGGAATGAGTTTTTTGTTTGTTTAGATTGGAAAATATAGTTTATTTAGAAACTAGAGAGAAAAAGAGAGAGAGAGAGGAGATTCACCTCCCCAAGGCAGGGGAGGGAGCCAAAGCTTAGGGAAACACAGCAGCATAGTCCAATGAACACAGGGCCTAGCCTTGTTTTTGTTTTGTTTTGTTTTTTTGCCCTTCTGCTCTCATTTATCCCTTTCACAGGAGGATGCAGCAAGAAGGTGCCATCTAGGAAGCAGAAAGTAGCCCTTATCAGATACTGAATCTGTAAGTGCCATCTTGGACTTACCAGTCTTCAGAACTATGAGCAATAAATTTTTACTATGTATAAATTACTTAGTCTATGGCACCTTGTTATAACAGCCCAAATGGACTAAGACACATGCACACAATAAATGTACTCAAGAAATAGTTTTTGCATGAATTAAAAATAAATAAACTTAGATCTATCACTTACAATCTGTTACAACCCAGGAAAAGATTATTAATGCCTTTCAATTTTATTTTCATCTCTGCAATTTCAGTTTCCTTCCTTTCAGGACTAAATAAAAAAGGGTCTGCAAGTCAGCTAGCACAGTGCATGGGTGTGTCAGATATATGTCGATTCTCCAGCTCTAATATCAACCAAGGGGGTTAATACTCTTTGTGAGTTGCAGGCAATAAAAGCCCAGTTAAAAATGCAGGTTACTAATTTTACCTGAGGTAATCATTTGGCGTGTAATTCATACTACCAACTATTATTAGTTCGTATATCAATGCATGCACAATCTTTGCCCAAAGCAAGGTCATGTCATATATAACACTGACTCCATGGAAGAGCACTTACTATTGAAATTTTAAACTTAGCCCTCTGAATGTGCGGAAAGTATCAGGTCCCGAAACAGCAGGGTCCATGAGAGTTAGGGTCTAGTCACCAGCCTGCTTAAGACCAGTCAGGGTGGGAGGACTGCCAGCAGACCAGTGCCTCTGGGAACCAGATTCTGTCATTTCTGTTCCATTTGAACATGAAAGGGGAAAACAATCTTTGCTCAAGGACTGCTACACATTAGGAAAAATTGTAATGTATAAAAACAGAATGATAAAGATGAATTTCAACATAAGTTTGCTCAGGAATCTCCCTACCATACCTGGTGGCAAACAAGTAGCTGGGAAAAGTACTTTGGAAAACTAACTATAGGCGGTTCTAAAAGGAGTATTATATCCAAAGAATCCTGGACATTTATATGTCCATCCAACTCACTATAAAGTTATAAGATACCTTGATATGATACTAGGAAATAACATATGTATTGGAGTTAAGCTGCCCTGAGTTTAAAGCCCTACTCTTCCACTTATTGGAAATATGAACTTGGGCAAGTATACTTCAGTATTAATTCCCTTTTTTGTAAAACACATAGTAACCTTATAGGATTGTTGTGAGAATTAAAGCATTTTTATGCTAAGCATTTAGAACAATAAGTGGCACATAGCAATACTCACATTACCATGCATAATTATCAAACTAGAGTTCATTTAACACACAAACATTCACTGTAGTTGATAACTTTTTTATTCTGTGAATTACTGAAATGCCCAAAGAACAAGTATACAAAGACTCCGAAAATAAGCCCCTGTCATTAAGGTGCTCCATGAGGAAATGTAAATACATATTCATCTTGCTACATAGACAACTACTCACTATAAAACTCTAATACCTAAATATACACACACACATAGAAGAAAATGTTTTTAGATTAAGATTTGTAGAAACTTCCCACTTAGAGGTGAGTACTTTGGCTAGGAGGGATGGTGGTAGTGGAGGAATGAATAAATTGAGATCTTCATATTAAGTCATGGTTTGCTAAGAAATATGGTCTTCAGATTTTTATTTTCTACATCTTAATTACTTCAGAAGTAGTTTATTAATAAATCAGTTTAAGAAGAAGGCGGGAAAGACACTAGGTGAAGACTGATTGCTTTCATCTTAATTAACTTTGCCTATGAAAATTCCATATAATTGTTCATTTTTATCCAACACTAAGAAAAAAATGCAGAACACAATTTGAGTATATATAATGATGCCAATGCCTTGGGCTTCTAGAGAGGAGGCATTACCAAAACTGAGACAGCCTCCAGACATATAATAACAATAAATATTCTAAACATACATATCCCAATTTATCTATGACTACAAAAGTTCATATTAGCCAACATCTGATTCATTCTGGTGCTGAGAAAAAACATGGATGTGGTAACATACAAGGAATATAAACCATCCTTCAAAGTAGCTTTGGAGGAATAAATACATAAGTAAATAATTTTTTAAAAACCCTCTGTACTGACTATCAGAGAAGTAGTCCAATCACACATAATCCTCATCCTGAAAGATAAAATGTGATTTTGTTTTGTTTATCTTATTTAGTTTTCTCATTTAACACAAAGCACTACTCTATAACTTTTCTCATGAGCTTGCTGCCAGTGGTTTTCCAGCACAACAATGGGTGAGTCCACTTGGTCTGGCCAGTTGTTGAAGATAATAAGTATGTGATATTTTCACATTTTCCAAAGCACTGAAGATGTGTAACAGAACATATAAGACAATTTGCACCTGTTACCAAGAAGTGAACATTCTGTAAAGATAAAACAGCAAAACAACAGTATTTGCTTTCGCACTTGGATAACTGGATGTTCCTCTCTCTTAAGGGTGGAGAACAGGAGGAACCAGCAAAGACCTGCAGACCAACAAAGGCACTGTGACAGATGTGGCTTCTACCTAAAGAACTCCCCTGGGGTGATTATTCTAGGATTTTAACTACTGAGGATTTCCATTCTCTTAAATACTTTCCTCTATTTTCAAACTTCTTACAACAAGCACATGACAGAACTTATAAACTCATCTGAAGTCTTAAAATTTTTGCCTGTTTGGTTTTTGCATTTAGGACCTCTTAGAAACCTAACTTTTACTAAATACATCCCTGTGCTGGGGTGTTGGGGAGACACAGAATAGAAAACTGTCTTTAATTTCAGAGGGTAGCAATCAAGAGTGAAAGAGAGATCATAAAAAGGAGCTAAAATATGATTTGAATAGTGCAGCAACAGAAGTGATGTCAAGGTATGGAAACACAACATACAACATTCAACAAGAAGAAGTTAATCTGTGAGGGTAGGGAAGATCCGTGGAAAGTGGTACATAAAAATAGTCTTGTTGAACAAGGGGTATGAACAAAGGCAGAGAGGGAGTCAGTATATTTTGCTTGGGAAATGCTAAGTGTCTCAATGTTAAATTAACATTTTTAGTAATGGATTCAATAAGTGTAAGGGTCTTGGACCTACCACATATGAGTCTCTTTACCTGTTTTCCACCAGCTTCATTCTGGCTCATACTTCTGGACAGTATTTTAATAGTTCAGCCATTAGCTCACAGAATAGATAATGAAAGGTGTTCTAGGATAAGCTCAAAAAAAAAAAAAAAAAAGAGTCAGAGACTCACCAACCTATATAAATTAGGTACTACATTTAAATTATATTAAACTTCAGTGATCATAGGTAGGCAAATATAATGAGATTGCTTGGATAATTTCTAAGACCTTCAATTCCAAACCTCAATTTAGTTGAATGACTTCCCAAATGCCTATTAAGTAAAAGACACTATGTTTTCTGAGTGATGGTATCAAAGATGAACAGAACACCATTCCTACTTTCAAAGATTACAACCTAATAGGGAAGAAAAGAGAAATAAATACACTTAAAACAATAGCATAAGGCAGAATGTGAGAGATATAAGAAAGTACAAAATGCAGAAGACAAAATAAATTGTGTAACCGTTTTGAGGCACATCACGGAGTCCAGTTCAGAACAGGAAATAAAACCAGAAAGTTTTGCTGGAACTGTTTTGAAGAACATTTAATGCCAGACTAAAAAAATTCCCATGTATTATGTGAAACCTTCATAAATTATGAAGTTGGCATTGCAGATCACTAGAGAAAGAAGAGGGCTCCTCAGTAAATTAAATTCCTAACTCAAACTCTCTACAGTAAAAAAAAAAAAAACCTATTCCAAATGGATTAAAAGGATAAACATAAAAGTCAAAATGTAGGATTTTAGAAGAAAATACAGAAGAGTATCTTTAATAAAATTTAGGAAGAATTTCCTAAGCATGTAACAAAAAAACTTGCACATAAGATGATTAATAACATTAATTAAATTGAAATTAAAATTTTTAGTTCATGAGAAGATACCACACATGATTCCACTTCATCAGAAGATAACTACAACCAGTGGAGGGAGGTGGGGGAAACCTCAAAATGGTAGAAAAACTTCCATTCACAGGTAACACATTAAGGACATATTCTTATTTTGAGGAGATAGATGGAAGTCCTTACAAAGATAATCATATTTTACCCACTAAATTAGCAGAAATCTCTAGGTATGGAAATATTAAATTTTGGCCAGCATAAAATGATAGGAACTCATATGCTGCTAAAAAATAATTAGCATTATCTGGAAAAGTTAACATGTTTATTCTCTAGGTCCAAGTAATCTATTCTTAGATATATAAGAAACACTTAAAATGTGAACCATTAAACAGAATGTTCCTAGTAGCACTTTTCATAATAGAAAAAAAATCTGATAACCACCCACATTTCACCAACAGAAAATCATGGTATAGTCACAGAACTGAATATTGTACTTCAGGAAAGTGAATCAAATGTATGTAATACATGCAATGACATAAATGAAGCATAATATTGGGTGAAAAGACTAATTGCTAAGGAATATGTAATTAAGATTTTTAAAAGTCTCCTCCCCTATTATATAATTTCTCTCAAATAATCACATCCCTTTTATTAATGCCTCAGTTCTTTTATCCTAGTAAAAAGTCTAGCTCCCAAAGGCTGAAGGGTTTCATGCTGGTATTCAGTGTCACTCATCCAAACCACCTGAGACACAGCATGGGAAGATGAGGCCTAACGCAGAGGAGGAGGTGCACCATGAATGGTTATCTTCATACCTTATACTTCTGTCTTGACAGGGATCTTCAAATATCTCCTCGACATTTCAAAAAATAACAGCTTCTACATTTATACACAATGTACCCATTAAATCCATAGCTCTCAATCTTGAGTGCCCAATTTGAGAATCACCTGAGGAACTTAAAAATAAAATAAAATAAAATGCCACTGGTCCTTCCCACTGAGATTCTGACTTAATTGTTCTGAGATTGGGGCCTTGGTACGAGCTGACTGAGAACTTCAGAATTAATCTTCTCTTCAGAATTTAAATTACATACATGTATTTCTATAAATAAGGATTACATTAAACATTCGCTGCTTATCTTTCAAACTAATGTTTCAATAAAACTGTTTAAAATATTAACTTTAAGCTTAAAAAAAGTTGATGTCCACACAAAATATTCAGGGTTTTGTTATTTTTAGCAATTTATCAGTAAAGTAACTTGCTGCTAAAAATAGTGGTCAGGTTTTAAATCTACAAATCAAAGTACCTGTCTATGATTTTCTCACCTAACCCCGGGTGACAACTCTATGAATGCTTCCTTTCTGCAGGGTTGAAAAAATGGCTTTCAATGATGACCAGGGATTTGTAGATTTAAAGTCTGACCACCATTTCCAGCAGCAAGATACATTGCTGATAAGCTGCTAAAAATAACCAAACCCTGAATATTTTGACACCTAATCTCCAAGAATCAGAAGTTTTCAACACCCTATGCGTCTAACACTTTCCCAGCAAGGTGGCTTCAACATGAATAATCATGATAGAGACACCAGAGTTTATAAGCTCCAGTTCAACTACAGGGATTGCTTTTTGCAAGTTATGGCCATCAGAGATGCAGAATTCACCTAAAAAGAAATACTAACTGCGTGAGAAGAAGCACCTAAAGCTTTAAAAATTATATCCAGTCACTCACTTTAGATGCAGATTTATGGTTTTTGAGGGTTTCACTGGCATATCGCTGCCAACACTAAAAGCTTTCACCAAAAGAAGCACAAGTCAAGTTGCACATTAAAAATCAGCCCCATCTAGTGTCCTCTCAGTGACCAACACCTCCATTCAAGTCATATCACCTCAAAACAGGTTCAGCTAGATGTGCAAAGCTGAAAGTCTTACCTCTTCATCACATGTGAAAACACGGATTTCAAGATGTTAAAATGGAAACTGGAAGTAATTTACTCATTCCCATAAGAATTAGTGACTATGTGGCAATCGCCTTTCTAAAATTATTTTCTTTGGGTAAACTATAAGGTTCTCTATTCTACCTCATGCCACTGCTATCACATAGTATTAGAGGAAAAGAAGTGAATATATTCCTTCCTAGGAATGTACTTTTTTAAAAATATATTTATATATGAAAAGGATTGGCAGTGGCTGGAAACTGCTAGGAGAGAAGGGGAGGCATATAACATCAGTAAGGGTACGGATCTCATATCAGGAGAAGTAGGGACAAAACGGAGACCCAAATTTTACCTGTAGGATGACCACTTGTATACTGAATCCCGAATTGTAAAGCAAATCTTTAAAACGAAGATAACTAAATAATGTATACAATTATATTTAAAAGGTATTTAGGATCTACCAGTGGATTCATACTGAACAAATTTATTATTGAGGATACAGAAGTAATTGGAACAAAAGCTTAAGACACCCTACATTTCACCCAAACGTAAAGCAAATCTATAATACAAACCTCGTTTACAATATTAATTGGCTCTGCTACACCGAACTAATATGAATCCCTCAAATCACAGCCCCAGCACCTTGTGATTCAGAACAAAAGCCAAAGAAGAAAAATCTATGTTATTTCAAAGATATTTTAGAAAAAATATAAACATTTAAAATAAAAGGAAAACATCCTTTAACGGAAGGGTAAAATGATCGATAGTTTTTAGTCTTCTGGTATCATCCTTTTAAATTCCTTTGTGCCTCTATTGATTACTTTTGTTATTATGAGCCTGAAAGAGAAGGAGGCAAGGACAACACTGAGAAAATGAAGATGTGGATTCATGGGCAAGTCCTGACAGAAATAACCTCTAAGAGCCAAGCATGCTACTTCATCTCTCTTCACCTTGTTTTTGTTGTTGTTGCTGGGTTTGCGGGGGGTGGTGGTGTTTGTTTTGGTTTTTTGTTTTTGGTTTTTTCATTTATAGATTTGGACTTTGGCATAGAAGTTTTAGTGTCCTTTTCAGCAATATAGTTTTATGATTTTTTCTTGCAAATGGGAAATAGAGGTATATAGAAACTCAGTCATCAAATTAGTGCATATCGATTGTTCAATAAAAGGCCACTTCAATGTTTTATATCTTCTCCTATTAGATAACACTATTCTACAAATCTAAAAAAAGCATTATATGCCCATTGCTCAAGCAAAGACAATTACTGAAAACAAGGACCCACTGGCTTCCTTTAAATTGCTCAACAAAATATGACAAAGTCATTAATTTGAGACAAATTGGAAGGCAGGGCTGTAACTTGTGAGTTTTTTTTTAGAGTCAAGGTATTTTGTTAAAATAGTCTGAGAAGACTTCAAATCTGGAAACTTATTAGGAAATTTCATAATTCCAGTTTCTATTAAAAAAGAAAAAGTCAATTTAATAAGAGTGGGCCACATACCAAACAGAGCAACAATGAGATGTGGTGGAGGGTTCCGAACTACTTCAGCTGTTTTCCCATCAAACACTTCTATACTCCTTACACATATATGCAGTAGCTTACAACCAGTGATTTGTGAGAAATTTTTTTTAAAACCACAAAATTAAATGTATTTTATTGTTGGTACATTCTTGAAAATGCTTAAACCAAGGATTACCGGTGTCATTCTGAAGCTCCGTTAACTTGCCCTGCAAATTCCACTTCCAGAGTGTTATCCCTTATTGAAGGTTTGACATGTATTTAAAATGCCAAGAAAATGCTTCCTGAAAATATTTTGTTTTTTTGTAAATACTGTGAATAAATGGAGTTGAAATGTTAGGGCAGGTAGGAACATGAAAGATAATTTAGTCACTTCTCATCCTACAAATAAAAAGAACCAGAGAAGAAAGTGATGCTTTGAAGGACACATAGTCTTGAACTTTCTAGCCTACCACATTACTTAAATGGAAAGAAAATTTTGACTTGAGCAGGAGAAAGAGAGCTAGAGGAGACTAAGTATGGAAGCTCAGATGGGAGATCCCAGGAAGAGAGAAATGGGAGTATCAGAGTTAAGCAGCTGACTTGCAAGTCAAAATTATGACTATCTCTCAAGCATAAGTGTTATTAATGTCATTTAAATTAATGGCATAGAACTTTAATAATATGTTTGATATGATGATATATGACATTCTGCTAATATATAATACACACAGATATCCATGCATTACAGAACTTATCACCTTGACAATTATTAATAATTGGCTCTACAGTTGTCTTCTCTGCTGCAGGATGTGATATGTTAGAACTGTCTTTCCACAATGATATCATAGAGAGTGATGTGCATCACAAGCTAACTGCTAAACTTTAGAAAGCATCAGATGGATTTCTTGGTTGTTTTTTGCTTCAAGGTAAAATAATAATAATAATAACAACACGTTTTATTTTACTTTATTTCTTTAAAGCAAACCCCAAACACTTTCATCCCACCCACACACTTCTCACTGACAAAATCTGTTAACCTCCTGATTGCTTTTTTTAAGGGAAACAACTTTGAAAACCTCCTGATACAAGCTGCCAGTAATTGCTACAGTTTCTGGTCCCAAGACAAAGCTGTCTATTCTGATGAAGGATAGATACTTTCCCATATCCCTTCTAAAAGCTTACAACACACATTTCTCTGGCAGATAATTTTATTTTGTGGTATTTTTTCCCCATCTCTTTTAAAAAATAAGTTAGATAATTCTTTTTTTTTTAATTTAAAGAGTTTGAGCATCTAGTAAGTCCTAAGTCAAGCAGCACTAGACTATACGTAATATAGATAATTCTTAAAGACATATTGATGAAAATTGCTATTGGAGGTTCAACTGCATTGTGCAGCTAAACTACTTTCAAATACAAATTAGAAGACTTTAAATCTTGTTTTACAACTGAGCACAGAAAGGAAAAATAGAGCACATACACTCAAAATTAAAAATAAAGACAAGGTATTCAGAAAGCTATGCAGATTGAGGAACTAGTATTATATATCTAAATATTGGCGTCTAAGTGGCATCTTTAAAAATAAAACCTAGACCAGGTGCGGTGGCTCAATCCTGTAATCCCAGCACTTTGGGAGGCTGAGGCGACAGGATTGCCTAAGTCTAGGGGTTCGAGACTAGCCTGGGCAACTCGGCAAGACTTCATCTCTACAATAAATAAAAAAATTAGCTGGGCATGGTAGTGCGCACCTGCATTTCCAGCTACTTGGAAGGCTGAGGCAGAAGGATCACCTGAGCCCAGCAGGTAGAGACTGCAATGGCCGAGAGTGTGCCCCTGCACTCTAGCCTGGGCGACACAGTGAGACTCCAACTCAAAAAATAAAAATAAAAACTCAGAAGGACTACTGTAATCTGCAATTTTTATTTACATTAATAAACTATTTTAATTCCCTTGATTTTTAAGAAAATGTTATTGCTTAGCAAGTTCCTCAAAATATTTTACACATCACTTATTCTATACTACTGCATGCTGTTTTGAATATATTTGCAAGTTTACTTTCCTCCATTCACTCCTGACATATTTCTGACTGCCCCTGTCCCAGACAGTGCCATTCTGATTATAGCCAAGAGAAACATGGCATGCTACAGACCAAGAAGGCAAGTCAGGTACTGGAATAAATTTTTATTCATTTATTTCTCCTTTTCTCTAACATATTCATACATCTCCACCCCTCTGTCAAATGAAATATGAACAAAAGTTCTGTATCCTCCAACTTTAATATAAACAATCCATGTGGAAATAAAATAGAATTATATGGTAATGTTGTCGAAAGGCTTTAAAACCATTTGAAGACTTGGCTTCTAGTCCTCGTGCTGTTTATTGCTACCTGTCTGCCTTTGGTTGGAAATATCTAAATTTTAATTTCATCAGCTGTTCAACATCAGGTAGATGTGAAGATACAAAGTGATAAAAGTTAAGTTCATTAAAAAAATATCAAGTTTCCAGGAACAGACACTGGGTACTCCTAAAGGAGAAAGAGAGGTAGAGAGGAAGGGAGGATAATGGACACAAAACTACTCATTGGGTATCATGCTCACTACTTGTCAGAAGCCCATACCTCATCCTCACAAAGCATACTTATGTAACAAATGCTCACATGTACCCCATGATTCTAAAATACTGTAATAAAAAAGTCAAGTTCTATGCAAAAAGCCATTCAAAAAGTCATTCACACTGGTTAGGCAGATGGAGTTAACATAGTTTAGCAGTAGCTAGGCAGGTTTCTTAGGCAGGTCTAATTTAGAAGAGGGTAAATATTCAAACATCTTTCTTATCCATACATGATCCTCACCCAACTGACCAGGCATATCAGACCCAGCCACACTGAGGGTGGAAATGCAGAACTAGCAGTACCGTAATCACAGAAATAATAGAAAACTACCCAAAACACAGACATGATGGTCTAAGAAAATCTCATATCTAGTTAGACAGTAACTTCTATTATTTAGAAGGCCTTAAAAGGTTGAGCAATAGTAATCAAAACTTATGACCAGATACCTGCAGCACTCCACTTTTAGCTCATGGTTTGTTCAATCAACATTGTAAAACTATAGAAAGCTTCTAGTCAAAGGCAAGCACACGTGCCCTCTCTTAAAGCACCCATGCTCCCCCTTGATGTCTTTCTTCTTTCTAATAAATTATTCCTTAAACTATACTTTGGATTCACTTTTCTGTGGCAAAATCAAGAACCCACAGAGCAACAAACCATACTCCACCTGGAGTCACTAGGTCACATGACAGATGTCACTTATCACCTTTCCAAAAGATTCTATCAAGCAATGTAGACTTTACTAACAATCTGCTGAGGGTGGGGAAAAAATGAAAAACCCTCTTACAGTTATTCCATTCTTTCTCTGGCAACTAAATTTTTCTGAGAGTTTTATCACAACATTGAGCAGATTTTAGAAATGTTAGTCTAAATGTGTTGTACACCTTAACATAGTAAAGCTAGAGTAACAAGTTTTGGGGTTTTTTTTTTTCTTTTTGTTTTTTTTTTTAGTTGGAGTCTCACTCTGTCGCCCTGGCTGAAGTGCAGTGGCACATTCAATGGCCACCCCAGCATTGACCTGCTGGGCTCCGGTGATCCTTACTTCTCAGTCCTCCAAGTAGCTGGAACTACAGCCACCCAGCTAATTTTTTTTTATTTTATTGTAGAGATGAGGTCTCCCTAAGTTGCCCAGGCTGGTCTCGAACCCATGGGTTCAGGCAATCCACTCGCCTCGGTCTCCCAAAGTGCTGGGATTACAGGTTGAGCCACCGAACCTGGCCGAATAACAAGTATCATTCAGCATGTGCTATCAAACAAGCAACTCCAAGTACTGCCTAAGTAATAGTGAACAAGACAGGTCATAAAGCAAGGCAGAGAGACCCAAGCACAAGTTCCATACCATGTTATGATGATAAGTGCTTGGGAAGCATCACTACACCATATGGACAATGCTCTTTTTTTTTTTTAAGTCCACTGTTTTTATTCTACCTCTTACTTAACTATAGCCTCATGCTCTCATTATCCTGAATTCCAGTTCATTCTTAAGCATTTGTAGCTCCAGTCAAGAGACTACAATAAAGTGACAAAGCACTAAAGAGGGTTAGAAAAGCCTCTTATTTAACAAAAATCTGACTTTGGGCAAACTTAAAATTCTGGGGCAGTTTCCTCTTTATTACAAGAAATTAATTAGATGCAGTCATAAGACCCAAATTAAAGCAAAAGGAAATTCAAGACTTTTAAAATACTATTAAAATGGAACAGATATTGCATCTATCATTATAGATTCTTTGTATTGCATCAGAATGGGACTATCAAAATGTCTATTAGTTAAAAAGTGACTATAGGTTTGTCTAAGTTAAAACTGACATTTGTGTTTGCCTATTCTATTGATGATTAAAAAGTCTTCAGTGGCCGTGAGTGTGCCCCTGTACTCCAGTCTGGGCGACACAATGAGACTCCAACTCCAAAACTGAACCAAACCAAACCAAACCAAAAAAACAAAAAACAGTCTTACATTAAATTCCACTTCACACTGACTGGCAAGTGAAAAAAAATATTGAAAATCAAAAGCTTGAATTACTATTATCTATGGCCTGTGGCTGGTATCATCTGGGAACTTATCAGAAATAGAGGAACTCAGGCCCCTCCCCAGACTTAATAAATCAGAATGTGCATTTTAACAAGCTCAGCAGTGATTCAAATGCACATTAACATTTGAAAAGCACTGATTTGTGGGTTTCAAATATTACCAGCTTAGCTTCCATAACCCATGATCATTTGGCTTCTCTTCCTCCCCCAGTAGGTTTATTAAATTAAATTTAAATAAAGATGTTAACTACTAAATAAGTACTGTTGCTAGCAGAAGCCACCAGTGACTTCCAAGCAACTCCTAACAACTATCACAAATTTATTTAGAGGCAAATCTTCTCATCCAAAATTGAGTAAATGAATTTGCTTTTATAGTAGGTTGCCAAATCTGAATGATATCACACAAAACATAGTCATTCCTGTGGTGGTTGGGCCCTTGAAGTAGACAAGATGATATCTCCACTTTGGCCTCTTGTATCTCCTGCTTCCTATACCTGCCTGCCAATTAACTACCTTCTGGAATGTCTGGGATGTCATTTTCCCTCTGACTTGCCCAACTGAGAAATCACAGAATTCAATTTAAGTAACAACAAAGCATCTGTGAAGTCTTTTATTCCTATAGCACATTGTTGCAGTGATATTTCCCCACTTGATTTCTCCTGCCCTTGCAATGTGGGCTGGAGTAGTGGGTATATGTGCCAATCTTTCTGAGGATGAGGGCGCTTTTGTACTTTATGAACCAGAAATTTGGGGCAGGAAGTCAATATGTACATTAAACAAAGCCAACATTGACCTCATTTGGAAGACAGCTTTCTGCTTTTCAGTCTTTATTTATGAAATAAATTATCAGAAGAAGAGAAGTTGATTAATGGATACAACTACAGATTGACAGAAGAAATAAGACCTGGTGTTTCCTAGATCAGTAGGGCGACTATAAGGTACATAGTTCATTGCACATTCCACAATAGCTAGAAGAGAATAATTCAAATGTTTCTAGTGTAAATAAAAGACAAGTATGCTGATATTATCTTTATAAATTATTTTAATGTATCGAATTATCACTTGTATCCCAAAACAGTGTACATCTATTATGTATGTATCGTTTTCTAAAATGTTCAATAAAAAATAAAAGCAACTCTGAAGTTTGAAAAAAAAAAAAAGGAACCTGTCATATAAGAATAAAGGTCTCACCTTATTCTTGTCCAGTTAGAAAGAATATTAGGAATTATTTTGTGCCCTATAGTAGCTAGATGTCATCTTAGAAATGATAATACTTGTCTATTGTTTCTATCTTAGCCCGTAAACACAACCCTAATATTTGTTTCTTTTTTTTTTTAGTTAGAGTCTCACTCTGTCACCCAGGCTGGAATGATGCTCACAGCCACCCGAGCACAACCCTAATATTTATATCACTGAATTCAGTGGAGTGATGGGGAGGGGGAGTGGCAGCGGGATGAGCACAAGATACTTGGTACACACCACAAACATACCAACTTTTGGGAAAGAAAATTCTGAAAGCACAGGAGTTAGCAGTGGATTTTGGATGGCACAATCCAAACTGAATACATTAACTAACATCCGCCTAATTCTGAAAATTATCTACGTATAGCATGTGTGTGCACACAATAAGGCCATACGATGCAATGTGGCACAAACAATTAAAAGTTCTTTTCAAAGTGGAAATGCAAAATAGAACGAATATCTATTTTCTATAAATGAATCTAGCCATCTGCCTCACTTGAGCAGCAGCAGGAGTACCCAAAACAGCAGAAACAGCAGCCTCTGGTGTTAACAATCTATTCTCAAATCTCATGCTCCACATTTCCCCGGCAAACAAGGCTAAAAATACAAGACATGCAACAAATAGTCTCTTGGGATCTGCCATTCCATGGATAGCGTATTCAATCAGAGTAATATTTTCTGTTGAAATTCAAAATTGAAAAAAAAGCAAGCTATCACATTGGAAACTGGCATTCAGAATTTTAAGTGTGAATCCAATCCCAAAGTATATTAAGCTGAATGGGGAGAGGGTGGTTATTTTCATACAACATAAATCTCTTAGATTTATCTGAATATATTTATAGATTTATTTAAGCTACTCTAAATTCCTCTACAACTCTTGATAGTAAGAAAAATGCCATTTTAGTACTCTTGTCATCAAAAATACAAGGGTCATTTTATTTTCAGCATAGTTCAGAAAACTGTCTTTCTTGTGTTCTCTGGAGCCAGAGTGGGTTCAAATCCAGACCCTAACACATACTAACTCCATGGCCTTTGGCAAGTTTTTCAACATCTCTACAGTCCACTTTTCCTATCTTACAAATGGAGAGAATAAGAGTACTTACCTCATAGAGTTATTTTTAAGTACTGAATGAGTTAATGCATACAAAGCATTCAGAATAATTGGCATGAACCAAATATAATATCTATAATTTCATTTTCAAACAAAGCTGAAGAAATGTCTTCTTTTAAGGAATATTCACCATACAAAAAGAGTACTAACACCACAACAGTAGGTCTTGCAGTAGGTCTCCTACCAAGAGTGGCCATTTAGAAAATGAAGGAGTGAGCAGATAAGTGTCCTTCCAGAGAGTAAATGTATAGAATAAAATAGAAAAAAGTTTCCATTGTTATTCTGTTGTGCTAATTGGTTCATGAAGGCTTCAGGAGGAGAATGGAAGAAAAGACATTGACATTGCTGGCCAACTGGCACTGCCTGGACTCTAGGACAATCAGGATTAATGGCAAAGCCGTATTCATGGAGGAGGGCACATCTGGACTCACTGCAAACACATGTGGCTGTCCATTAAGAGGATATCCCATACCACCACCACTACCACTTTCCTTAAGAGGATGCTATGGAATAAATCTTTCTGTGAACTCCTGTCTTTGGGATTTGATTTTAATACTTGTGATCTGGGTCTCTAGCATAAATATATTTTTAAAAAACACATGAGAAGGGACTCAAATATTCACTCTTTCCTGAAACACCAATTCCTTGATAAACCTTTAACATTTGGCAAAGTTTTAAGCAGAGTACTACATTTGATAGCAAGAGAACAATTTAAAAAAACTAGTTTACGAATCACTGAGAAAGGTAATTCCCTAAGAAAGCATGGTCTACAACTACCTAGTAGATACAGTCATCCAGTGCTGAGAGAGCTCAGGGACGGTCCTGTGGCTCTGAAGGCTTTCCCATCCTATGGGGTACCACTGAAAGAACCACAGATCCACAGAGAAAATACACATAGGGTGTCAAGTGCTGTCATAGGTCCAAACCAGAGCAATTCATCTTTTCTTAAAAACTGAGATGCTTAAGAGATCTCTTAAGAAGGTGCCACAGGCTGCTCAAGCTCAGAGCACAACTCAAGAACCAGAAAAAAAGCAAACATAGCAGGAAGTGAGAAGACTCTTTTCACATAATGCTATGAAGAGACAGATTTTTTTTTTTTAGTAAAAGAACAAAATGAGAAAAAGTGGGGGCGGAGAGAGGGTGACCTTATGGCATTCATTAAGGAAGAAATGACTATAAATTTAAAACTGTATGAACTAGACAGATAAATGGATTTAAGTATATGTAAATCATGTAACTCTATTACACCTACTAAATAAATGTGTACTTCTCTTGCCATTAATATATCACCCTAGTTATGGTAAGGGAGATTTCATCACCCAGGACATTTTTTACAGCAAGGAATTGTATAGTAACTCAGTCTGTCTAAAATTATCTTTCTCTCTACCTTTAATTACTAGAACATTTTATATACAGTATCTAATGCAGGAATCATAATCAAATTAACAGTATTTTTTTTCAAAGAACAGACACAAATCAGTATGTCAACATAATGCAGATTCAATTATCACTTGGTAGATCATGAATAACTTTTAAACAGCCTTCTTGTAAGTTGGAAAGTGTTAAAACATCGAGTGATCATGGCATTAGAGTGTCTTCCTTACAGTATGCCAACAGGCAGAAATGTAAATTTCAAGAGCTGAGTCTTGCTCACACAAGAGGGACCCAGAACCTTGCTACTTGGGCCATTTCTAGTTTCTGCAAGCAGTCCCTTGTCCCCAAGGGTCATCCTCTTTCAATATACCCAAGGTCAATCTGAAATCCATGATTATCAAATGTGTTTACATAAGTATGGAGAGAAAGAAAAAACTTGGTGCAATCATTTTAGAAACAGATTAATGATAAACATTGTAATGAAAATGCTGAACTGTTAAGTATTCTCACACCATCAAGGCAAATGGCATAATTCTGTATATCCTGTTGGTTAGGGAAGGTAAAATATCTTGATTCAAATCAACAAGAAAAGTCTTGTGGAACAAAAATTATTACTTGTATAGATAAGAACCTAGGGTCAACCAGTCCTACATGAGTGCACCTCCTCTTGGTGACAATGAACTCTAACCCTAACCATAAACTTCCTGAGATGAGAAAACTTAAGTAAACATTGAAACACACCCTGTTATGAAAACTCCAATTGTGCAGAAAGCAGGGTACATGTGTCTTCAAAGGTTGCATAGCCTGATTAGTCCTCAAAATGAGTACTTTTTGACAGATGCTAAGGGGAATGGGCATCATGCCCTAAAAGGTAAAATATGACATGGGAAACACCAGTCAGATTTACTGCTCTACTCCATGTGTCTTGCATATTACTATGATCTGTGCAAGACATTTGTTGTAAATAAGCCTGCAGAGTGTACAGTATGTTTTCCAGGAGACCTTTAAAGAACAGCTTGCAGACAAGAGGTGCTAGCCTTAGTTTCACAGCCAGCAGAACTCCATCCAAGAGCCTTCTGGCATGTCCTCACCTCTTGTTTTGAGCTGGCTCTGAGACAACTTCAATCAACCAAATTCCAAGGGTCGGTACCTGGAGTCAGTCACTGTTAGGTATCCCACACCAAATAGTAAGCAGAAACGCAGACATGTAGATCAACATTTAGAAAAGACCCACTTTCCCCCCATAAGAGTGTATTAAAAACAACTCAGGCTGACTTTGCAATAAGGCTTTCGCTGTAGTAAATTAAATGGCTGAAGCTTGTGCTTCTTTCAGCACGAGAAAGAACTATGCCTCACCACAACCCAGTGTGTGCAATCACTGAGGCTCATTTTTAAGCCATTCCCGTTTCTTAAAAAGCCTGCTCCATTAAAAAAAAAAAAAAAAAAAACTTTTCAGGAAATGAAATGTAAATAGGAAAAGAACAGGATCATAAAACAAAAATCCTCTATTCACCTTAAATATATATATAAACATATATATTTTCTAACAGCACAACTGCTTTTAACACACTGTAAGCTTTTATAAAAATGAGATAATACTGGTTTCTTTTGTGGTTGTCCTCAACCCTTTCCACTCCCTCTTGTCTCCCGGCTAGCCAGAAAACGTTCAGGAGAGCGAGCAGAGTGGAAGGTGAGGTGGTCAGTTCAATTCACCTTTCGCCAGACAAGCTTGAGGTAAATCATTTAATGCAATTACATATTCTATGCCTAATGGGAGGCACGCAGGGAAGGAAAAAGGTTAAGAAGGGCGGGAAGGAGAAGCTTCCGGATTTTTTCACAGGTAAAGCTACGGTACTCAGTCGTGTCTCAAATTGCCTCTGGTCATCTTCCATCCAAGTCCTTGGGATTTATCTCTGAGTTGATGCATCCTGCTCAAGGTGCAGCTGAAACCAGTTGCAAAATCTCACTCTGTTGGAGTCCAGAGGATCCAAGAAAATGGGATCTACGCTTCTAAGTCGTAAAGAAGCAGAGGTTTCCGCTGCTGCTCGGCGGGGCCCGCGCTTCCTAGCTGGAGTAAGCGCCGGGGTGGGAGAGGAGCCGCCTGGCGCAGCCTCGGGCAAGGGCTCATCCCGGATGGCACTGCAGACGCAGTTACCCCCGGAGGTGCGCTCAGCTCTTCCCAGCTCCGGCACATGCGAAGGTAAGCCCGGGGCTGGCCAAGACCCCGGGCTACGGCCGCCCCAGGGGTGCCAAGCTTGGCGCAGAGCAAGGGCACTTCAGCTTGGGTGTCCCTCCCCGAAGGGAAGAGGCGTCCTCTCCGTTCAAGCCCACCTTACACACACTCCCATCACCCGGCTCCACTCCCCAGGAACTCTCGGACACCGCTACGGACGCCCATTCACGGAAGAGCTCGCCTTCAAAGGGAGTGGAGAGGACAGGGGAGAGCGAGACTGGAGTGGAGACAGGGCTACTCCAGGCTGCAGCAACTGGGGGGAGGGGGGGGGGGCTTGGAAAACGCAGTAGGGGAAGAGAGGCAAAGGTAAGGGCCCAGGTCACAGCAACCTGTAGGATTGCGGCAGATCGCAAACTTGGGCTGGAAGACAGCTGTCCCCTCGGAGTCCTCCGCCCGACTCCTACCCTGTCAAGCTCCACGCGCGGAGAGGTGCAGAGCGCAACTTAGGAAGCCAGAGCCATAGGTGCAGGTCCCGCTAGATCTGGCTGGCGCCCCCGCGACCTCGCCCCCAGCCGCCCGCCTGGCCCAGTGCTTACCTCGGGCAGCCGCAGCCCCTGCCGCCCAGAAACACAGACCCAGCCAAGGGAGCCACCGGCGCGCCCCTCCGCCGCCGACTGCGGTGGCCGCCGTTGTCCCCATGCTCCTCGCCCCACTCCGGAACACAGCTCCTCTTCCACGCTCCTGAAGCCCGGGGAGGCACGGCGACTCAGGGCCCGAGCCGAGAGAGTCCCGGGGGTCTCTAACGAGTGACACTGCTCTGCGGCCGCTCCCTAGAGCAGCCGGGCAGGGCGCTCCGAGCCGCCGCTGGATGGGCACCCAGGGAAGGCGCGCGTCCTCATAGCTCCCACGGTGCGGCGACCGCTGCCGCCACCGCCGTCCCAGCCAAAGCCGCTCCCATCCCTCGCGCCGCTGCCGGGCCCGGACTACGGAGCCGAGGAGCTAGTCCGCATCGCTAATGAGACCCCGCAGCCGCCCCCGCCCCGCCCCTCCGAGCGGCAGCCAATGAGCCGGGCCGGGGCGGGGCGGCGGGAGGGGCGGTGGCGCGGCCGCGCAGGGAGGGGGCCGGGGGCGCAGGTAAGCCCGCGGCGGCGCCACGTGTCCCCGGGCGCTCGGGCCCAGCCTGCAGCCGCGGCTAGGGGGAGAGTCGGTCGCGAACCAGCAACTAGGGCCGGGTCCGCGCCTGGAGATGCTGGGCCAAACCAGCGGGCCCTTTGGAGGCGAGCGCGGCGCAGAAAGATGCGGGCATCTTGGCTTCCTAACTCAGCGTCACCTGCTTCCAGGAGTCCTCCGTTTTGTTTAACTTTGAGCCCGTTCAGTCCTGACTCTCCTTCTTCCACTTCAGACGTCACTCCTGAAAAAAAAAGAAAATGCTAAGAAAAAGAAAGAGATAAAATGAATGCAGAGTGGAGGAAAATAGCAATGGAATAAACCCATCACTACAACTATGCTAACTGTACATATATGTAAATAAAGAAGTGGGGAATTACTATCATGAGTGCTTTAAGGGGTATGTGATGGGATTTCTATTTTTATGTCCTTTCTTGGTCATCTTCCATCCAAGTCACTCTGGAATTCCCAAGCTTTTTAGAAGCGCCATCATTTCTGATCTTGTATTTGTTTCTTTTAATCTATGCCAGAAATGAATTGCCTTTCTGATGTCAAGGAAAGGAGCATTGATTTAAAAGGAAGAAGAAAAGGCAAAATTAATATAAGCAGGGAGTTTATTTGGGCCAACTTTGAGAATTGTAACTCAGGTGTGTAGATTTAAGGAGTTTTGAATACATATTTTGATTAGTAGTAGTAAAGTTGATTTTTAAAGGCAAAAAAGTGGCAGTGAGTGAACTGATATGAAATTGTTGGGAAGTTGTATTGACTTATAGAAATAATATTGATTAGTGATTGGTTAATATGTTATTAAATCATAGCGTGTGGGTTATAGTGTTTGGTGCCATATTATTAGGTTAATTATAGTTATGTGTGGCAGTAGCATGTAGTTTTAAAACATGAATATTTAGTCTAAAGGGGGAAGTAGGGTGTTATTTGTCTCATTTTAGTGTCTCTGGGCTTATTAAATAAAAGGAATTTGAGAAATGTGCTGGGCCTTTATGACCAAAAAGAAAGAAGACTTTTTAAAAGTGTGGATTGTTTTTAATAGATTGTCAAATCTTTAACTGTTTTTGAAAGTACCTCATATTTGGGTTGCCTCTTCCCTTTGCTGAAGAAGTCACTTTTGAGAGATTGCCCAAGGGCACTCATTTCAGAGTAAGAGTAAGGAACACACCCAAGGAAGTTGACTCTGAGTCCAGGCTCTTTAGTAAGACCACCTCATTTGAGGACAGAACCCTCAAAATGGCACCAGAGCTCTCCCTTTGCCCAGTTATCCCCAAAAGAAAAGGAAGCCTTGGTTTGAAAGGCAACCTTCCAACATTTCCCCACTGCCCATACTCAATATCAATATAAGTACTTTTCAAAAAATCCATCTCTCTTGCCAAAGTGCTACTTGCTCCCAAACACCTTTCTCTGGAGAATAAACAGTTTAAGGTGAGGTAATTGTGCTGGATGAGGTAATTGTACTAACTGGCTTTCTTCTGAAGAAAAAGGGGATGATAGGCAGAAAGATTGATTCCCTGATAAGCACATCCACCATCTCTCTCTAGAGTGCCACTAGGCACGTGAATGTCAGTGCAAGGAGCAGATTGTTTCCTCCCAACGTCTTGCAGCTCAATAAAAGGTTTGGGACCTCGGCAAGGAAACCCAGCTCTGGGGAACGGATGCTTCAAAGCAAAGACTGATGTGGGGCTGGCTAGGGACTTGCCTGGAAATCTCTTTAGAATCTTGGTAAATGAGGGCTTTGTCCTTTTCCTCTGAGAAGGTGAATTGAGAATTAATCTACCAAATATGCTTTACTTGTCTTCTGGAAAATAGTCATTCATCGCCTGACTTTCCTTATTCTTCAAGACTATGTGGCAGTTCTGTCACAAATGAGTATTTTCTAAAAAAAGAAGAGAAGACTTACTCTTTGGCTATGATAGTATTTAAGTCTTCCTACTGACCCACGGGGGGAAAAATCAAATCAGTTTTATTTTGAAATGGGATCTAAAAAATAGATGAGCTAATTTTAGGTTAATAATTCAAGTAAAACTGCAACAACAAATGACAGTGAAGGGAGAAAACAAAAACCTTTGGGTGTATACTGCATGCTCAAGGAATGATTCTTTTTTTTCTTTTTTTTGAGTTGGAGTCTTACTCTATCGCCCAGGCGGGAGTGCAGTAGCATGCTCATGGCCACCCCCAAAGTCAACCTGTTGGACCGGGCTATCCTTACGCTTTAGCCTTCCAAGTAGCTGGAACTACAGGCGCGCGCTACCACACCCGGCTAATTTCTTATTTATTGTAGAGACAAGGTCTCACCAAGTTGTCTGGGCTGGTCTCGAACCCACAGGCTCAGGCAATCCACTCGCCTTGGCCTCCCAAGTGCTGGGACTACAGACGGAGCCACGGGCCTCAACCAGGAATGAGTCTTTTATACATATTATTTGTTTAATCCAGGACCAAACCCTGTAAGAGAGGCACTATGATTCGGATTTATCAAGGGAGGAAAGTCAGATTGAGTTTAGAAATGATTTGCCCAAGGTCACATAAGTAGCTGAACATCAAGAATGACATTCCAATGTGTGCAATTCTAAACCCAAGATAAAGACCAAGGTAGTGTCCATTCAGTCAGGTTTTCCAGAGATAGATTTTCCACCTCATCCTCTTCAAAACTATTTATTTAATGAGTTGGCAGAAATTGGATCTTTAATATTACTCCATATATTATACACACTGTGTTAATTACACACATTTTAATTATGTTCCACATATTAATACACCCTGTGTTCATCTGATTCTGGCTGTTTTAAAACATGCATGAATTGTACTCTATTCCATTTAGAATAATATGGATATCCATTTGGAGAAATAAATTGAGTGCTACCCAGGCAAAGCAGCACCGAATAGAAGAATAGGCTTGTGATTCTGGACACACAGGGCCTGGGTCCTGACACTGCCAGGGATTAGCTAAATGGTCTGCGGCAACTCAACATTTTCTATTTCCTCTTCTATAAAATGAGAGTGCTTGACTATGTGATCTTAAGATCAATTCTATTTTCAGAGCCATTATTTTAAACTCTAGCATGTTGTGATTTTGCATACTCAAAATACTCAACTCATGAGGACTCCGCCCTCATGACCTAATCATTTCCCAAAGACCCCACCCCCAAATACTATCACGCTGGTAATTAGGTTTCAACATATGAATTTGGGGAGAACAAAAATATCCCAACTATAGCACTAGGTAATTGTAATTCAATAAACATAGTTGGGGGCCAGGCGCAGTGACTCATGCCTGTAATCCTAGCACTTTGGAAGACTGAGGCAGAAGGATTGCTTGATCCCAGGCATTCAATATAGCAAGACCTCGTCCTAAAAAATAATTTTAAAAATTAACCAGATGTGGTGGCATGCACCTGTGGTCCCAGCTACTCAGGAGGCTGAGGTGGGAGGATCATCTGAGCCCAACAGGTCAAGGCTGCGGTGAGCTGTGATCATGCCATTGCCCTCCAGCCTGATAGAGAGAGACCACAACTCGTTTTATTGTGCTTCGCTTTACTATATATTACAGCTATTGTGTTTTTTTACAAATTGAAGATATTTGACAACCCTGCATCCATCAATCTATAGGCACTTTTCCAGCAGCATGTGCTCACTTTGTGTCTCTGTGTCACACTTTGGTAATTTTCCAAATATTTTCATTATTATTATATGTGTTTTGATGGTCTGTGATCAGTGAACTTTGAACACAATCTCTGGTATTTCTATTGTAATTGTTTTGGGGCACCATGAACTTGAACTATGCCCAGATAAGACCTCAAACTTACTCACTGTGTGTGTGGCTGTTTTCCCATCTCTCTTCCTTTCCTCATGTATCTCTAATCTCTGAGACACCATGATAATTAAATTAGGTCAATTAACCCTACAATGGCCTCTAAGTGTTCAAGTGAAAGGAAGAGTTGTCTCTCTAAATCAAAAGCTATAAATGATTAAGTTAGGGAGACAGCCATCTTGAAAGCCAAGATAGACTAAAGTCTGGCCTCTTGGGCCAAACAGTTAACAGGTTGTGAATGCAAAGGAAACATTGTTGAAGGAAATTAAAAGTGCTACTCTGTTGAACACACTAATACCAAGAAAGTAAAACTGCCTTATTGCCGATATGAGTAGTCTGTCTGAATAGAAGATCAAACCAACCACCACATTTCCTTAAGCTAAAGCCTAATCAGATATCCAGAGGAAGTCCCTAACTCTCTTCAATTCTTTGAAGGCTGAGAGAGGTGATGAAGCTCAAGAAGAAAAGTTGGAAGCTAGCAGAGATTGGTTCACAAAGTTTAAGGGATGAAACCATATCCATAACATAAAAATGCCAGATAAAGCAGCAAGTGATGTTGGAGAAACTGCAGCAAGTTATCCAGAAGATTTAGATAAGGTCATTGATTAAGGTGGCTACACTAGACAAAAGATTTTCAATGTTAGGTGAAAGCCTGGGTCCATCTAGGCCAGAAGATGCCATCTAGGACACTTGTAGTTGGAGAGGGAAGTTAATACCAGAGACTTCAAAGCTTCAAATGGCAGGCTGACTCTTTTGTTAGGAGCTATTATAGCTGGTGGCTAAAAGTTGAAGCCAATCCTCTTTTACCATTCCAAAAATCTTAGAACTCTTAAGATATATGCTAATTCTACTCTGCTTGTATTCTATAAATGGAACTGCAATTTTGAAAGAAGTTTCGGTGTGAGTAAAATGCTATCAAACAGTATTGCATGCTATAGAAAAATCTTTCATGAAAAAAGTCAATCAAGGTGGCAAACATCATTTTTGTTTTATTTTAAGAAATTGCCACAACCACCCCAACCTTTGGTAGCTGCCATCTTGATCAGTCTGCAGCCATCAACATCAAGGCAAACTCTCCTCCATGAAAAAGATCACAATTCACTGAAGACTCTGATGATTATTAACATATTTTAGCAATAAAGTGTTTTATAATTAAGATGTGTATTTTTTAAGCATATACTATTGCAAATTTTATAACCTACAGAATAGTGTAAACATAATTTTATATGCACTGAGAAACAAAAAAAAGTGTGACTTACTTTACTGTGATTATCTAAAATCAAACCTGCAATATCTTCAAGGTGTGTCTGTATTTTGGATCTAGATTACAGAAGATAAGACACATTCAGAAAAAAAAAGACCTTTATACATAAAAGCATTTCAAAACTGTGGAGAGATCTTTTGACTTTCCTAAGCCACTGACAAGATTCTTTTAGGAGCATGAAGTATCTCATTTAAATTGTGAACAAGAGAGGTCAGAAGTCACTGAGATCAGATTTATTTTAGACCCTCGGAAATAGAACTAGAAACCGGACATGGTGGTTCATGCCTGTAATCCTAGCACTTTGGAAGGTGAAAGGATTGCCTGAGCTCAGGGATTCAAGACCAGTCTGTGCAACATTGTGAGAGCTGTCTGTACAATCAAAAAATTAGCCAGGCATGGTGGAGCATACCTGTGGTTCCAGCTACTTGGAAGGCTGAGGTGGAAGAATTGCCTGAGCCCTGCAGGTCGAGGCTTCGGTGGCTGTGAGTGCACCACTGCACTCCAGCCTCTGTGACAGAGTGAGACTCAAACTCAAAAAAAAAAAAAGAAAGAAAAGAAAATAGAACTAGAGCTGAAAGTCAGAGACATGAGAACATTGAAAGAATGTTAGGAGGAGCTGAAAACAACTCCATAATATATTGCTGCATCATAATTTACCTAACCTTCTAGATTGAATGGGCAGTTTTAGTTATAACTGCTGCAAAAAAAAATTTATCTTAATGTTGCTGGGGGTTTTAAAGTTTTGCATGTGATTCCTCTCCCGGGTGTGGGTAACAAAGAGTCAATCTTCCCATATTTGGGATGCTAACACTGTAGCTTTCCTCTTCCTTGAAACTGACAACTATTTCTAAAGACTCAACTAACAATTTATTTCTGACTCTGTGACCACCAGATGTTTCTGATAAAAGCCAGTGTCTCTCTTAATCATACAATTATGATAATAAATAGGGGAAAACCAAAAATCAACTGGACGAAAGGGCAACAGCTGGCAACTTCAATTGCTGGCAATACAATTAAAAGAGATATTCTACAAAAGATATTTCCATTGGGAATTCTCTGTGCTAGTAATTTCCCCAGGCCGGTCTTGTTCAAGAGTGGCACATTTTAGAAATGCATGTGGCTTACAGAGAGCATACTGAATTTTATTCACTACTGTGTTCTCATAGCCCAGCTCAAGATTCATGGGCCTGCTGGAAATGGGAGGTGGGGGCAGAGTGGGGAGCAGTAGGAAGTTAAGGGCCAAGAAGCTGAGAATGCTTCACATGTGATGTTCTATCTGTGTACGAGAAACCAGGTTAACAACCTTGCCTGTTAAAGGCAATGTGGGATTGTTTGTTAAGTAAACTCTCACACACCAAATTAGAGAAGTCTATTTTAGAGACTGGGCTATGAAGCAGCAATAAAGTGCAAAAATCCAATACATT
Organism: Tarsius wallacei; assembly: GCA_963574415.1. Taxonomy (NCBI): domain Eukaryota; kingdom Metazoa; phylum Chordata; class Mammalia; order Primates; family Tarsiidae; genus Tarsius; species Tarsius wallacei. The sequence continues at coordinate 4,147 of CAUYQG010147875.1, read as the reverse complement.
TGTTTAAAAGGGCAGCAGGGCACCAAGATAAGACTCTAACTAAAAAGGTTTTCCTGACATAGCAAGTATGCCTTGCCCATTTTGTACTCTGGGAATTCTTCATGGAATCAAGCCTCTTGGAGTTTCAGCTGCAGCTGCTGACACAGACGAATGAAAAAACTTAAAAATAATAACAAGAAACACAATCCTTTGGCAGTAAAATTAATGTGTTAGTGCTTTAAAAAATAATAAACTGAGATGAGAAAAGATGAGAAGTGTTAACTTGTAAAAAAATTTAGCCTCTGATGACAGCATAACATGCAACTCCTGAGTTACCTGACCTTGGCATTTAGCATCAGAAATGTGACAATTTACACATCCCAGCACTCAGCCATCTTTGTAGTAGCTCAGGAAAAAACTGATATCTTTCCATATTGGAAGAAAATACTACAGTTGGAAGAAGCTACCAAACCTCTGTGGGATATGTATTTATGTCAGGTTTTTACTGCCCAGTTTTATCTTTATTTGCTCCTTCCACATATCCCACCTTGGAATATCATTCATTCATTCATTTACCCCTCTTTATCTCCTTTCAATAGACTCTGTGCCAGCCAGTAGGTAGAGAGGGCAAAGGAAGGAACATTGGAAGATAATGGAAGTAAATTTGTGGTTCTCAGAGTTCAATGTCTTCTGACTGCCACATTGTCTCCACTAGACCACATAGATAAACCACACATCTCTCTCCACATAGAGGGCTAAAAACCTAAGGAGATGATTGCCCTGGAGATTCTGGTCAGAAATGCAATCAGGAGTCAAAAATGCAACAAGTAAAACAAACTCAAATTCCAGTGTATCCAACCCCTCATGAACATTATGGGATCCAGAAATATTTGATTTCTCTGGAAGTGGCAAATACACCCAGAACAAATTATTGGAGGTAGAGTAGGGTTCTATGGAGAGTATTAAGTATGCTGACACAAATAGGGCCTGTGAATATATTTTTACACTGAAGCTACACATCTTACTCCAGATAAAGAACTAAGGAATGAATAAGTGCAATTGGAGAATATCTGAATATCAAAGCTGGGTACTAGAAAGTAGTATGCTGTCTGTTTGGAGGAGAACCAAAAGAAAAAAAGAGGTATCTGGCCTCTGGAACAAAATGTGACAAATAGAATGATAGTGTATGCATTCAGGAAGTAGCCTATATAATTATAAGAGTTTATTGGCCGGGCTCGGTGGCTCAGCCCGTAATCCCAGCGCTTTGGGGGGCCGAGGTGAGTGGATTGCCTAAACCTGAGGGTTCGAGACCCGCCCGGGCAACTTGGTGAGACCTCATCTCTACAATAAATCAAAAATTAGCCAGGCATGGTAGCACGCGCCTGTAGTTCCAGCTACTTGGAAGACTGAGGCGGTAGGATTGCTGGAGCCCAGCAGGTCAAGGCTGTGGTGGCCGGGAGCATGCCACTGCACTCCATTCTGGGCAATGGAGTGAGACGCCAACGCAAAAAAAAAAAAAAAAGATATTATCTAACAGACTTTAACCATAACAAATCACTTGTGAAAACATCATCTAAAAATCACTAAACTACAACAAAAAACAAAACAAATAAAAAACCAAGTGGTTTCTCTGAAAGGCAAAACAAAAGAAGTAAGCAAAATTTTTTTATGTTTATTTTCTCCTTTTTTTCCTTTCTTCAGTTGATTTCTCTTCAGGAATAAGATACTATAAATTAATCTCTGTGACTGAGAGAAGGATACCATCTTTAGTAGATCCTTTAAAGCAGCACTTAAGTAACTGTAGCATGACTTCAATTGAAGATGTGCAAAGAAAAGATGCTGGCGTAACAAACAAAATCTTCAATTTTCAAGTAAAGCTTTGACTTTCTTGTCCCAAATCTTATACCCACTTCCTTTTTCTCCATCTTATAGCAAAAAAAAAAAAAAAAAAGAATTTGTAATTCGTTATATCTTAAGGCTCAGGCAGTAGATTTAAAAGCATTCATTAGTAAATGGCTGTCATGCATTTTGAAGGAGAAAATATCTGCCTTACATGTTAAGTAGTATTTTACTGAAAATAAAATTTAAGAGAGTACCATTTGCAATTTAATTCAACCACATATTCTACTCATCTTGTCAGGTATAAAGATGACTTCATCCCAATTCAAGTACCTGCCTTCTTAGAGACCAATAATCTCATTCTAAAGATGTTGGCGATCACTAGAAGACCATCATCTGCTTTAGTATAAAACTAATTTTTTTTTTTGTCAGAGCCTTACTCTGTTGCCTAGGCTGTAGGGCAGTGGCATAATCAGCTATTGCAGCCTCCATCTGCTGGACTCAGGCGATCCATTTGCTTCAGTCTTCTGAGTACCTGGGACTACAGGTATGCACAACTACACCTGGCTAATTTTTTTTTTTAATGTATTATAGAGACAAGGTCTCACCATGTTACCCAGGCTGGTCTTGAATTCCTGGGCTCAGGCAGTCCTCTCACTTCAACTTCCCAAAGTACTGGGATTACAGACATGAGGCACCACACCCAGCCTGGAAACTAATTCAAACAGAAATTACGATGGCCCTCCTTTCATTCTCTTGTACTCAGAGTACTGACAATAAATTTCTATATTGAGAAAAGAAAGCAAATTACACACACAAACACATACACATACATACATACTGAGTAGGTGCACTAGTTCATTCATTTAGATATAGATGCATATGTTTATATATGTATAGTATGTGTGTCCTTTAGTGTCTGTGTATAAATGAACTGGTACATCTATCTACTGAAAGAAAGAAGAAGAGAAAGAGAAGAGAGGAGAGGGGAGGAGAGACACAGAGAGATAAATGATAGAAGTGAGATATTTAAAGGTATTCTTTAAGTTTCTGAGAATAAAAAGATGCCTTCTGCACAAAGTGACCTAGAAATTTTACACTTTAATCATTTTCTACTCTATACACATAGAAACAATCAATAACATGCTTAAAAAACAAACAAACAAAAACTCAACACACATAACCTGCCTCAAAACCAAGATAAATATCTGTGTGGATAATCAACAGAATAAAACTGCAAAATGATAGGTGTGGCTAAATCCAGAGACTTTCTGAGATCTGAGTTTTGAAGCATACTGTTGTGTAAGGGCGTCTGAATAATGCAGTGCAATAGGGAACAAATGACTCTATGCCAGATGGGATACCAGAGCCAGTCACACAGCTTGAAGTAGACATTTGGGTGGCATTACCCAACTCAAGAGGACAGCCTGAAAGAAATGCAGCCAATCTATGACCGCTGTGTAGGGAAGCAGAAATTGCAACGACACAACTTCCTTATTGAGAAATGGAACTATTCATACATTGGCTCAAGGAGTATGATACCTTACAATGAAACCACAACTCAGAAGCTGTGAATGACTTTTATAAGACCTAGTTTTAGACTTGGGACCTTGAATTTAGATGGGAGGCAGCTACAAATCAGCAATCCAGAGAATGGTAATCACAGAAGGCGAGAGATGATGATACCTGGGAGGGAGAAGAGCAAAAAAATAATTACCTTAAACTGAGCAATTCTTAGCAATATTCTAAAACACTTGAATATAATATAATATTAAAAATATGAAAAAATAAAATCAACATTTGAACATCAATTCTAAAGAGAGAATTAGTTAATTTGAAAATAACACTGACTGGATTTGGTGACTCAGCCTGTAATCCCAGCACTTTGGGAGGCCTAGGTGAGTGGATTGCCTGAACCCAGAGGTTCGAGACCAGCCCAAGCAACTTGGCAAGATCTTGTCTCTACAACCAAAAACTAGCTGGGTGTGGTAGCATGCGCCTATAGTTCTGGCTACTTAGAAGGCTGAGGCAGAAGGATTGTGAGAGCCCAGCAGGTCGACACTGGGGTAGCCGTGAGTGTGCCACTGCACTACAGCCTGAGTGATGGAGTGAGACTCCAACTCAAAAAAAGAAAATAAAAAAAAAGAACACTAGCCGGGCTCGGTGGCTCAGCCTGTAATCCCGCGCCTTTGGGAGGCTGAGGTGAGTGTATTGCCTGAGCCCGCGGGTTCGAGACCCGCCTGGGCAGGCGAGACCTCATCTCTACAATAAATCAAAAAATTAGCCGGGCGTGGTAGCGTGCGCCTGTAGTTCCAGCTACTTGGAAGGC